>MDKF010166911.1:0-39811 GCA_026770625.1 Nicotiana glauca
ACCGCGGTCGCGGTGGAACCGCGGCCAAACTACCCTTCTGAATCTCCAAACTTCCGCGAGCCTCATCCACCGCGGATCTACCGCGGTCGCGGTGGAACCGCGGTAGAATAGTCCTTCTGATTCTCCAGGGCTGTTCAAGCGTGACTTCTATGTAATTTTGCAAATATGGCCTTTTTCTTCCAATTTTGACTCCAAAATTGCTCCTTAGCCTTCTTTACCCATTTTGTACCTACAATTCATAAAAGACACTACTAAGAGCATTTTGTCATCATATATATCATCAAAACAACATAAAAATGTGATTATTTAGGGCGTGATTATAGTCAAATTCACCTATTATCAGTGACCAAAACAAAAAGAAAGAGAATGAAATAACCAAAAAAAAAAAAAGAGAATAATAAGAAATAAGAAAAAAGGATAAGAAGAAAGAAGAAAGAATAAAAAAAGTACTAAAAGCCATGTGGGGCGAGCTCATCACTTGTCAAGAGTTTGGTTGTCTAGTTTTAGGGTGCAAATAATACCATTTAAAATAAGTTTAGGAGGGTAATAGGATTCCCGTAAAGAAAAAGTATGTAGTTGAGAATCCGGGTATAGGCCAGAGGGCACTTATGCATTTTCCCTAAAATAAATACTTATTTGACACTCTTCACTAGAGTGAAATGAGTTTAAATAAAGCAATTTAATTTATGAAGATTTATATAAACTGATTCTAACATATTAGGGATTAAGACATAATTATTATTATGATATACTCTCTAATAAAGCAACTATATTACAAACTTTTCTAACACGATGGAGAGTATGTTACAAAATAAAGCTTAGAAGTTAATCTAGGAAATAGCCAAATACATTACGCCAACGTCTTCTTATCTTTGACATCTGAAATTTTGATAAAATAAGATAGTGAGTCAAACACTTGTAACTTACTTTTCAATTACTGGCCAAATCAATAATTATGAAAACTAAGATATTAATAGTTACAATAAAACTAAAGCTTGACTTGAATGCCTCAAGTTCTGAAATCAAATCTTCCTTGGTGCTTCTTTCTCCTTTGCATAATAATTCTGTGTTCAAGTTCTTCAATGATTCTTGCAAGCCATTTCAGATTTCCAGATGAAATCATGAAATATATTATGGATAATCCGATGCATAGTCCACTTCCATAACCCATAAGAGCAGCTTTCAAAAATTCAATGAGTAATTCAGAATTGCTTTCTTGATCATCTAGCACATATAAAGTATAATTTCTCTCTGACACCCGATCTTTGCCACAACTTTTCGAAAGTGGGAATCCACGTAATCCATTATTACTTTCATATGAGTTGTTCTCAAAGGTTTGAAATTGAGGTCCTTGAGGTATGCATCCCTGGAGATGATTGTGGGATAGATTCAAGAATGCAAGAGAGGTAAGAGAAGCAAGTTGTTGTGGTATCGCTCCTAAAAGCTGATTAAATGAAAGGTCCAGTGATTCGACTACAGATAAATTTTCGAGTGAATTCGGTATATGGCCTTGCAATCGATTATGAGATAAGTTCAAAACCCTAAGTGCAATGAGATCTCCCATAATACTTGGAATATGTCCTACAAATCTGTTACTTGAAAGATCAATAGCGGTGTAAACTGTCAAAATTCTAACAAGTTCAAACTCCAATCCCTTGGTTGCAATTGTTATGGAATCTTTGTAATATCCATCTCCAAGATATCTTGGTTCTTCCATTGTTTGATCAATTGTACTCATGGCTTTCAGATGTTGAAACAGACTCGTTGGTAAGTTACCCGTGAAGGCATTGTAAGAGAGATCTAAGATTCGAAGCTTAGGAAAAAAATTTCCAATTCTTGATGTTCTGATGGGTCCATGCAATTTATTTAATCTCAAGCTTAAAACTTGCAGCTTTGGAAGAGTTCCCAACCATATCGGAGATGTGTCGTTGAGGTGATTATCTCCTAAATCAAGAACTTGCAACTCTTTGCAATTGGTCAAAGATCGAGGGATTTCTCCCTCTAGTTCATTGCCACGCACGTTGAAGCTTCTGAGTACACTTCTAGCACTAAAAGTTGTTGGAAGATACCCAGAAAGATTGTTGTGGTGCATATCCAAAACCTTAAGATAATCACTCATATTTCCAAAACATTGCGGAATTTCTCCCTTCAGATTGTTTCTACCCAAATCTATAATTTCTAGTGATGTTAAATTGCAAATAGACGAAGGAATCTCTCCACTAAGATTATTCTGTGATATTACCAAAACATAAAGGCCACTGATATTACTTAAGCATTGCAGAATATTTCCCTCCAGGTTGTTTCTCTCCAAATGCAAATATTTCAATAATGTCAAATTGCAAATAGATGAAGGAATTTCCTTAGTGAGATTATTTTCGAAGAGAAACAGAGATTGCAAGTTTCTCAAATTTCCTAATGAAGCAGGAATAGAACCATTTAGAGTGTTATTACTCAAACTTAGCCTAGTAAGAAACCTTAGGTTACCTATTTCTTCAGGAATGGGGCCGGAAAGATGATTGTCAAAAAGAGTCAAAATGGACAAGTTGGTCAAATTCCCCAATGAAGAAGGAATAGAACCATCTAGAATATTACCACTCAAATATAGGACAGTAAGAGACCTTAAGTTACCTATTTCTTCAGGAATGGGGCCGGAAAGATGATTGTCAGCAAGAGACAAAAAAGACAAGTTGGTCAAATTCCCTAATGAAGCAGGAATAGAACCATTAAGAAAGTTACTACCCAATTGTAGGTCAGTAAGAGACCTTTGGTTACCTATTTCTTCCGGAATGGAGCCTAAAAGATTATTGCTATAAAGATACAAAAGGGACAAGTTGGTCAAATTTCCCAATGAAATAGGGATAGAACTTTCTAGAATATTATTATTTAAAGCTAGCTCAGTAAGAGACCTTAGGCGACCTATTTCATCTGGAATGGAACCATTTAAATGGTTGTCCCACATGTAGAGGGTGTCAAGCTTTGCTAATGAGCTGATTTGTGGTGGGATTGGGCCTGAAATCTGATTGGACGACAAGTCAAGAAAGACAAGATTAGTAAGTTGACCAATTTCAGGTGGAATGGTGCCAGAGATATTGTTCGTGTGAAGATCAACATAATCAAGAAAAGGGAGAGATGAAAAGGGAAAATCATAGAGTGTACCAATAATACTAGCATTTGTTAAATTCAACTCGTTTACCCTGCCATTAAAGCATTTAACTCCATACCAGTCCGTGCATACATTAGAACTTTCTGTCCATGAATCCAATAACGAGTTGTTCTGGTTCTTGAAAGTTGCTTTCCATTTTAGGAGAGCAGTTGCTTCCTCAGTTGAAGCAGCAAAAGTAATTGTAAAGAGAAATAAGAGAGTGAAAAACTGAAGAAGAGAATTTTTTTTGGGAACCATCATCATATTTTGCTAAACGATAGATGTTGAGTTGGATTATTTTGGTTTTTGATCGATGAACTTGGTGCAGGGTATAGAAGTAGTAGCAAAAAGTTTAATAATTTGTCATTTTGCTATTCAAATTTTTGTTGGAGAGCATTCTACACCACTCAACCCCAATAACGACACACATAAAAGGGAGTACTCATTTTTTCTGAAAACAACCCCACACACACACTCTTTACCAAACCTAGTTATTTGTGTATACATACATTAGTGGAAGGTAGTTGATATTTTATACTTTAATGTCCCACATGAGGGGATAAATTTGCTTGATTTATCCTTGTCGGTTTGGTATCTGAAGAAGGGATGCACATGTTATCTTAGGCAAATTCAATACCTGAATGGAAGAGAAAAGTGAAGCAGAGTTTTATAAGTCACAACACAAATTATTATAATATGCGCGCTTTTAATTTGGGCTCGATGTGATGTAGCCCGAAAGACAAATCTGTATACGCCTAAGCCCAAAACGGACAATACATGCCATAGGCTTGGTCGTGACAAAGGAGGTATTTTTGTATCATTAGTGTTCATTAAATGATATATGAGATTATTTTGCACAAAAAAAAAAAAAAATGAGGTACAAAACTTGACCATGACCTTATGGATCCAATTAGGGATGTCAATGGTTCGGTTCGGCCGGTTATTGTATAAAATCTGTACGATACTAATTTTTTGATTATTCTATTATGTATAACCAAAATTAGATTTTTCGAAATCGTCCTAATCATGTCGATTTCTCTTCGGTATCAGTACGGTTTGTTTAATTTTTGGTATTTTTTTAATATCATTTAAAATTCACTAGTAAAAGTAGAATGCAATAATATACGTTCTTCTATACGACTTATCAAAACTCTCTAAATATTTTTACTGTTAAAAGGTGACGAATTAAAAAAAAAATTAAAGAAAGATGACTAGAGTATAGATCCATCAACTATCTACAACAACGTAAAAGAAATCAAATAAAGGCAAAGAAAATATAAATCACACGAGTTGAAAGATATAACAAGTTGGGACTTAAGAATAAAGTTTATAGAAGATTAAATATTCAGAAAGATAAATCTAAATTATATGAAAGCAAATATATTCAATACATTGTAGTTTGCTACTCATAATCGCTGGAATACTTTGTGTCTTGCTAATAAAGATACTTGAAATAACTTAGTTTTAGTAGAAGTAGCAATAATAAGTTTTAGGAATTAGTATTTTGAGTTTAATTACTTATTGGCTTGCAATAGTTTTCATAATTCCAAGGCCCAAAGAAAATTTAATGCATTATTATTTTAAACTTACTAAACAAATATATTTTTCACATGTAAGATTTATTCGGTATGGTTCGGTATTTTTTTGGTTTATTTTTATAAAATAAAAAACATGCCATAATTACCGGTGTGGTTATAGATTTATATAAAAATTTATTATTTCTTAAAAAGAAACCTAAAAATCGATTCAGTACGGTATGGTTCGACCGATTTAATCGATTTTCGAATATTCATTGACCCCCTAGATCCAATACATTCGTATACAAGTATAAAGGTTGTTTCTTTGAGCGAAACAAATATGGTGTGAACTAAAAAGATGGAGGTCCTCGTTTTGGAATTATGTAATGAGACATTCAAAGTTGAGAATATGAACTTAGAAACAAATATCAAATGTAAACAGAAATGAGAAACGTGTTTTATAATAGAAAGCTTAAAAGTGAACATAGGAATAGCCAAATCCATTATAATGTCGGTTTACAATCCAATAGAAACAAATATCAAGCTAATAAAGCTCAAACAAATTGTCAAGTCAAAAAAAGAAAAAGAACAAAAAAACAAATGCAAACCGAAATGAGAAACATGTTTTTATAAAAGAAAGCTTAAAAGTGAACATAGGAATAGCCAAATCCATTATATGTCCGTTTCCACTTGAAACACATGCATGTTTACAATCCATTAGAACTTGTGTTTTAAAAAGCGTGAGCATATGGCGGGGCATTTTACATGTGTTTCAGCGACGCGTTAGCCCCGAGGCATGATGTTACGATCCAAGTTTGTCCTCTGTGAATTGTTGTGACGGCACCTAGTCTCTACGACTAGGTAAACCTGACAATTGCGGAAAAGAACAAAATGCGAAAAAACTAATAAAAAATGAAGATAAACAAATATAGAAGCGTTTAAGATGTCGCACGGTATATACTAATACAACATCTCAAAAACTGAATAACTTTCCAAAATCCCGAATCTCATGAAATCACAAGCTAAGAATACTACATAATGCTCTAACTCCAGAATGTCTAAATCAAAGTAAATACAGAAGGGCTGTAACTACAAGAGAGAATGGAGAGGGACTCCTAGGTCTGCGGACGCGGCAGATATACCTCGAAGTCTCTGAAGGATCGCCTCGCCTCAAGGATGGTAGGGCTGAGCAGAAAAACCTGGATCTACACATGGAAAATATGTGCAGAAAGGGCATGAGTACACCACAACGGTAGTCAGTAAATGCCAAGCCTAACCTTAGTCGAGTAGTGATGAGGAAGGTCAGGGCCCTACTGATTGTAGCTGAAAAACGAGGTAAAACAATATAAAATACGATAATATAATTAAATGCTAATAGTATGAAGTAACACAGGATAATGAGAATAAAAACAAATACAACGGAGAGAAAATTACAGATAAGAACGTAACTCTACACAGAGATAGCAACCGAGGATCTCCCAGGATATCGTCCTGTAGTCCCCAAATGTAAATATCCAGTGGATCTCCCGGGTGTCGTCCCGTAGTCCAACTCATAGTGTGCGGGGATCTACCTCCCAATCCGTAGTTCTAAATGTAAATATCCAGAACTGGGGGAATTTACCGGGTGCAGTCCCGTAGTTCCAATATAAATGTGCAGAGGGGTACTATCGGAATATCAATCCGTAGTCCCAAATAAACAGGCAAGGGGGATCTACCGGGATATCGCCCGTAGTCCCAAGTAAACACACAGCAGCAACACGAAGAGTATTAAATTCAATCCAATTTCATACCAAAGTAAACAAGTATTTCTAACCTAGCATATTATACAAAATTCAAATAAAGCAGTTTGAGGAAGTAAAACAATTAAGTCAAATAGACATGCTTCTCTAAGCTAACATTAGGCTTAATTTGCAAGTAGTATAAACAGGGAAGAAAACACAATTATAGTTACTTAATGAAAATAGAATTTTCAACAATTAGCACATGTACGCACTCGTCACCTCACATACAAGGCATTTCATATATCAATAGTACCAAATCCTAAGGGGAGTTTTTCCCACACGAGGTTAGGCAAGCCACTTACCTTGAGCCAGCAAAATCAACTCGAAATCACGTTCTTGCCATGAGTACTCGACTCCAAATGTCCTAAATCTATTCAAATCAATTGCATAATGTAAATATAACTTCAAGTAACTAATTTCACTAATTAATTCGAAGCTAACACGTGAAATTAAGAAAATTGTCCAAAAAATCCTCCGGGTCCACGTCTCGGAATCGAGTAAAAGTTACAGATTATGAATCCTCATTATCTCACGAGTCTAACCACACCAAATTATCAAAATCCGATGCCAAAATTTTAATTAAAACCCCAAAATTAGGCCTAAGAACTTTTCCCAATTTTTTTCCCAATTTCTCACCCCAAATCCAAAATTAGATGATGAATTCACGTTTAGATTAATGGGTTATAAGTAAAAATGAGTTAGGAAACATTACCCAATTGATATCTCTGAAAATCCCTCAAAATCTCGTTCAAATTCGAGCTCCTAAACTCTATTTTTGATAAAAATGGCTAAACCCTCGATTTTGAAACTTTATAATCTGCCCAGGCAATTCCTTCTTCGCGAACACGAGACTATTGTCGCGAATGCGATGCATAAAAATCACTGGGCAGCATTTCCTCTTTCGCGAACGTGAGGGCCCACTCGCGAACGCGTAGCTTACACTGTCGTACCCTATGCGAACGCGAGGACCATGCCGCGAACGCGAAGACCAAAGGACCATACCTTCACGAACGCGAGGAATAATCACGAATGCAAAGCACGATTCAGCTTCTTCATCCCCATGCTCTACGCGAACGCGATGAAGGTTTTTCTCTACAATACAACAACGGTAAATCTGCAATTCTCTGTGTCCAAAAATGACCCGTTGAGAATCCCAAACACACCTCAGGCCCCCGGGACCTCAACAAAACATGCCAACCAATCATAAAATATCATTCAAACTTGTTCCAACCTTCGTAACACTCAAAACAACATCAAAACACTAAATTCACATCGGATTTAAGCCTAAGAATTCCAAAAACTCCTAAATTTCGCTTTCGATCAAAAAGTCCATCAAACCTCATCCGAATGACCTAAAATTTTGCAAGCACGTCACATTCAATACTACAGAGCTACTCCAACTTCCAGAATTCTATTCCGACCCGATATCAAAATCTCAGTATCGAACCGGAAACTTCAAAAATTCAACATTCGGCAATTCAAGCCGAAATAAGCTACGGACCTCCAAAACACAATCCAAACACGCCCTTAAGCCCGAAATCACCCAACGAAGCTAACAGAATCGACATAATTCCATTCCAAGACCGTCTTCACATTGCTACGACTACGTTCCAAATTCTAAAGTTTAAACTCTCGTTTAGGGACTAAGTGTCCCAAAACAATATAAAACTCAAAACAAATCATCCCGGCAAATCAAAATAGCAGAAAAATACGGAGAAAGTAGTTAATAGGAGATCGGGGCGTTAATTCTTAACATGACCGGCTGGGTCGTTACACACGAGGCGTAAACCCCATGGGTATTTAAATTTTAATATTTTATAAATAAGATAATTACAGTAAATATTTATAAATAGATAAAATTACATAAAAAAATAAAGAAAACTATAAATATGTGAAATATGTGTATGTGTGTGTTCCATCCCCCCAAAAAAATTAGTCAAAACAATATATTATACGCTACTTACAAGCACGAGTAACTTGGGTCGAAAAGAATAAGGCTTTCAACATGGAGGAATAAAAAGGATGACTAACATGCAATTTAAACTTTAAACTTGCTACAATGAAAGAGAATGGAGTTCTCTTTGTATTTGTAAAAAAATTGAATATTCGTTGTTTTTGGAAGATATTATCAAACTAGCGGATAAAATAAAAAATTGAAAAAGACCATAAATTAGGGCTTCAATCAATTTAAAAGGTCTTGACTTTTAAATTTAATATATTTAGTTCCCTTTTAAATTTTTTGAGTAATTACAAGCTTATCTATTGAGTTTCGAATCATGCGCTAAATGATCTCGGAGATTTCTTGGTTATTTCTGTGAGCAAAGCAAATATGATGTGAAATTGTGTGCTATATATCGACTTCCTCTTGGAGTTATGTAACGAGACATTTTATGTTGAAAATATGAACTTAAAAGAAAAAGATCAATCTAATAAAGCTCATATAGATTATTAAAAACCTTGTGAAGCTAATTAGAAAATGGAAACAAATGTAAAAACACCTCAGAGCGATTATTCATAAATAAATCCAGGTCATTCGGGAAATATAGTGAAAAAATATTTGAATCTAACTTTAGACACAATTGGACATGGTCCCAAATATCTGAATGGATTAATTCAAAAGCAAAATCAGCTCATTTATTAATTCTAATACCCAACGAGCTTCGATGATATTTTGCAAAATGACAAGACTCACATTCTAGCATAGGTACATCAAGAAACGGGGGGCATTAACTTCTTAAAAACAAGTAGAGAAGGATGTCCCAACTGATAATGTACTTCAAATGGAAAGACAACACCTGAGCAAGCAACTGACCGAGGCACCCATGTATGAAGGATGAAGAGACCATCGGATACATGTCTTTTACCAATAGTCTGCTTCGCCATAAGATGTTGAAAAAGGCAGTAACCGGGAAAGAATGAGATAAAGCAACTTAGGTCTTTGGTAAGCTCACTCACAAAGATCATATTAAAGACAAGACTTGGTAGACTTAGAACATATGATAGGATAATAGATGAAGTGGGTTCAACTGTCCCAGATCCTTCAATGTTATAGGTTGAACCATCAACTATAGTTACAGGAGATAGTGCCTTATGTGACTGAAAATTGGAGAAGATTTTAGAATGACCTGTCATGTGATCTATGTGTCACGACCCAAACAAAGGCTGCGACGGGCACCCGGTGCCTTACTCAATCGAGTACCAATTTAACATATCTTTCTTATTATACTATCATGGGTAAATGAGAGCGAAAGGCCATTATGAGATAACCAGGATAAAACATAAGGAAAACTCGACATATGATGACCCAACATGATATACAAACTTATACATATGACATATATGCATATAAGGCTGACATGATAGACACTCAGAACATAGGCCTGCAAGGGTATACAAGTATCCATATACATGACATATATCTACAAGCCTCTAAGAGTACATAAACGTCATAAAGGTCGGGATAGCGCCCCGCCATACCAATCAATACATGTCCAAAGCATATTGTGAGCACGTGTTTTTTGCCCTATATGAATTACTCCCATAAAATATCAGAAAACAAATTTTCCCAATTTTTGCAATTTTATAGGAATTTCGTAGAATTTTGTTAATTATTTGCATTATTGTGCATATTTAATTTCTATTAAAAATAAAAAAAATACCAAAAAAAATATCATGCATTGTATTTAGATTTTGTTCACAATTTAGGATTAATTAATTAGTTAGTTGCTTTATTAAAAAATAAAAATCACAAAAATAGCCCATTTTTTACATTCTTGGCTTTAAAATTTTGGATTATTAATTTTTCTCTTTAAATCTAGGATTAATTAATTTTTATAAATATTGGGATTAGGTAATTAGTTTATTTTACAATTTGAATTAATTTAGGAATTTAATTGAGATTTTTAAAGAAAGAAAAGAAAACGAAAAGAGAAGGAAATTAAAAAGCATAGTCTTAAATTAGAAATTGGGTCATGTGATGAGTGAGCCCAAATCTTTCAATACCCATTCTTCACTTAAACTAGCCCATCTCCCTACCCAACCAAAATCGGGTCGACCTGACCAAATACCCAAGACCCGAATAGACAATAGGGAGCCCCTTCTCACGTCTTCATCTTCCTCATGAGCGCACACACCCAAAACACCTCCTCCATCAAAGATACAGACCACTCCAACGTCTCCAGCCAGTAGGGCCGGCTTGAGGCCTAAGCTAGCAAAGCATTGACTTGAGGCCCCAAATTCTAAGACCCCAAAATTTCTTAAAATTAGCTTTATGGTTTAAAGATATTAAAAAAATATTGAATTTTTTAAAAGAAAAAGTTTTTAAAAAATCATAAACTTTGTAATTCATGCTGACCAAAAAAAAAAAAAATCAAAGAAAAGGAGAGCATAGTGAATACTTACTATAATGAAATGCGTATAAAAATTTGATTTATTGGCAATACAAATTTCCTTTTAATCTTGTCTTTCTAATTCATATTTATGCTCGTGGTCTTTCTTTTCTTTTTCATAAGCATTTAATTGTGTCAAACAAAAAAGTGCATTTAGAAATTCGAATTGCATATTCCTTTCGTCCCAATTTATGTTTGGTTGTCCTTTAAAAATTGTTGTCTAAAAAAATATGAGTCATGTAATTAGAAACTCAAAAAAAATTGAAACTTTAATATAATTACAATCTCAAAAAGGCGCTCTCAATAAAGTATTAGCAAGAGTAATACTTACAATCTTCTATGAAACTCCATGAACACGAAATTATTCATGCATCAATTTTTTTTAGTACAATTAAACATATTATATTAGGTTATTTTCAATTTATTCTAGATATTCACCAATTAGTGTTACTTAATAGAATAGACTATAATTATTGTTTAAATTAATCGGAAGGTGTAAATATTTTTGACACTGTCAATGCTCAAAACTTAAATTATTACGTTATGTACGTTCATTTTTTTTCTTATTTGTGATGATTTCCAAATCAAAATGTTCATGTTGAGTTCCGGATCTCAACACTATAATCCATCAATTTACTCTTTGTGCTCTTCTTCCTAATTTTTTTGTGTGTGTGTGTGTGAAATGATTAATTTGTTGTTTAGAAAATAATTTTTTTGTTAGTGTACAAATTTTATAAAATAAATTTAAGGGCCTCTTAATATGATTTCGCCTTAGGCCACGAGATCAGTTGAGCCGCCCCTGCCAGCCAGTAGCTCACAATCGATGCCGGACAGACCATCCCTGAACCTCTCCGAGGCCGTCCGGCCAACACCAACTACTGTTGCATGCCGGAAATTCAAAAACAGCCCCCCCGTGTCGTCTTCTCCAAACGACCCCTGCTCCCATCACCAGCAAAAACAACCCCACCCGTCCTCCTCCTCCACGCATAGCCGTCACCTTCTCCGACACAAGCGACTATCTCCGCCAGAACACAAACCAGCAGCAACCTCACCATCTTCTTCTCTAACTCGAACAACCCTAGACCTCCATAACCGCCGCCTCCTAGTCCCCTCATCTCCCATGAACATACGCACAAATACCCAGTAGAAATGGACAGAACAGTGACGCAAACACACACGAGATAGTAGAGGACAAGTTCTGCAATTTGAAAGTTCCAAAAATAGATTAGAAAGAAAAGTTTATGTTACAGAAAACTAAATACGTTTCTACTGTAGATTTTCAATCCTGGATTTTGTTTGAAAGCTCCGTTGTTGTGCCGTGGTTCAGTGGTGTCGTTCGAGGCCAGTCCGAGGTACATTATCGAATTTTGTCGCTGATTCGAGGCTCCGTCTGAGATACTGTCAGATTGGAGTTCTTCCGGCGAAACTCGGTCAGTCCGTTGCTTGCCAAGGATCCATTCGTGTTCAGCCATATTGCTGTATTCTTCTTGTAAAGATCGTTAATATATTGAAAGGCTTCAAAGGTCCGTTATTTTCTTCTTTATCGTTTTGCTGGGATGGTTAAATTTCTATTATCTGTTTGGGTTGAAATTAAATGGTGTTATCAATGTGCTTCGTGTTGTTGATTCATTAGTGACATTAAAATGTAGCATCCGTTGAGTTTAATCAATAATAGCAGGCTTGGATTTTTTTTTTTAAATGATATGAATGCTCATCGTTAAGTCCTGATGCATTTTAGTTTTCTTTTACCTTGTTGGTACTCACGTTTTAGACTTGGTTCTTCTTCAAGGATGGAATGATAAGACTTGAGTCAAAATAATAGTTGGACCACTATTTGCTAATTTACGTAGGTTGTATGGTCACTTGGGTTAATTTGATTGAATAAGTAGTTATACTACATTACTAGACCATGGCATGTTAGTCAAGGCAGTGGAGATATTCCTTGGTCTTTGAAAATCAAAAATTATTTGAGAGGAGCGTCCGTTGTTGGATTTAGTTGAGTAATTACAATCTTTTGAAATAATTTGAGGTGCGCTGTGTCGAACAAAAATGATGAATACATGGCCCTCATTTTATTAATTTTGTTTTATCATTAAAATTCGAGGTGCGCTATTTAGCGAATTTCATTGGCCCTCGCAAAGTCGCGAACGCGCAGTTGCTTTAGGCGCTTATTTTAATAATCTACATTCCTAAATTCGGGTGTACATTTCATGTGACCCAAATCCAAATCTCAAAACATCGAATAAGATGTGTTACGGGTTGCGGGTGCATTTCATGTGACGCGGTCCAAAGGCATATTTTAAATGACGTTCAACATTCTTTAAAATTAATTAAAAGCGGTAAACAATTTAAAATTGCACATAGGTTAAAACTATATTAAAATCAGATAATTAAGTCGAATATGACAGTTTAACGAACGTGCTAGAACCACGGAACACGAGAATGCCTAACACATTCTCTCGGGTTAATAGAATTCCTTACTCGGATTTCTAGTACACGGATTGTTAAACAGAGTTAACCCTTTTCTTGATTCGGGATTTAAACCATGTGACTTGGGACACCATAAATCTCCAAAGTGAAAACTCTGAATCTCTTAATAAATGAATCTCATTTCGATTGTCCTTTAATTGGAAAAACTCCCTTTACTATACTCTTTCGGGGGTGTAGTAAGAAAAATGAGGTGTGATAGCTCTGGCAACTTTGCTGGGGACAAAAACCCAGAACTTTTGGTTCAGGGTTCAGAATTCGAGCTTGGAATAATTGTTATATTTGGCTTTATTTGATTTTTGTTACATGTTTGGGCCTAATGTGCTAAGTGTTGCTATTACCGCTTTGATATTTTGTGAACTGTATATAAACTCCTACGAAACCCATCTTATCTCTGAGTCTTCTAAATCATGAAGGAGTGTACACTTCGTGTGACTTCTTTTCTGTTAGAGTCATATTCCAAAATTTAGAACAAGGTTCGGACAAGTTGCAAAGCCGACGAAGCTTCTGCATTCCCGGTACGCTACCCCCCTTCGGCTCGAGTTGTCCGCTTGGGTAAGCCAAGTCTAGAACAAACAAACTCAGGTTTTTAAACCTAGAGTAACTCAACCTCATGCCAGATCCCTAGTAGGAGCGTTTGTTGCATCACGTGCATTTGACTTAGGTGGCTCAACACAAGGGTTGGGTCCGTCTAGGACATGTGTACCCAAAATAACAGACCATCTTGATGCATCCTATGTGCTACATGTTGAATTTCTTTAAGGGCAAAAGGGTCATTTGGCGGACCAATGATAGTTGAGGGCAAATAAAAAAATGGAAAAAAGAGAAAAAAGAGAAAAAAGAGGGTGAAGTGTGAAAATGAAGCAAGTGGGGCCCAATTATAATTTTCTTTCATGCTTTTTCTTTTAAAAAAAAAGAACAAACAAAAATTTGAAAATGAAAAAAAAAATTCAAAAAGATTTTGCACTTTTTCAGCATTTTCCAAAAATAAAAGAAAAAGGAAAAAGAAAATCCAAAAAGATTTTGCTTGTTTCATCATTTTCTTTTAAAAAAAAAGATAAAAAAAATTTGTTTTCTATAAATTAGTTATTTTTTTAATTCTCAACCGTATCCAATCTGCCCGAACTACGCATATCTGATTCTCGTCTTTCAGGGCATGATACGTAGGCAACCTACATAGGGTCCGATCTTCCTAGTAAATCTTAGGTTTTTGGCTTGGCGGGGTCTTAGCCAAATTTTTCACTCCTAGTCACCTTTTAGCTAAATAAGTCATTTTGCAAAAATAGCCTCAATCATGTCTTGCATGTGTCTAGTAGGGAGTGTTATTATCTCACATAGTGTTGGTTTAAAATTTTCTCATACAGGTGTGGATTTATTTACCGGAGTTTGAGCATGATAGACACCCCGTGACCATCTAGTCAGGATCGCTCAGTCAGGAGTTGCTTAAGGAGATTTGTTTTAGTTTTATATTTTAAGTATATTTTTATGTCGTCTTTTACTTTCTAATTTTTGTACAGTATTGTCGAGTTTTATTTATTTATTATTATACTTTCTATTTTGTATTTGAAGAAGTGTGATATAAATCAAAAATCCAAAAAGAGATGTTGCGTTTTATATTTCCGTTAGAAGTTTTCTTTAAAATACTAATTATATGAAAAAAAAAAAAATTATTTGAGGTGGTTTTGCTTTATTGAATTATAATTGTTTTTATATTTCTTTTAGTATATTAAGATTAAAAAATTCAAAAAAAAATTCCTTTCATACCTCTTTAGAAATTTTCTTTAAAAAAATAATAAATTCAAAGATCCAAAAAGATTTTCTTGTAAGGTTTTTCTTTGGGAAATATATATATATATATATATATATATAAAAACAAAGAAACAAAATATATTCTTTTATTTGCATTGGAATTTTAGGATATTGTATATAGAAAAAAGGAAGCACATTTTATCTTTTGTTTATCTTTAGAGTTTTATCCTTAGATAATCAAAAACTGAAATCCATTTTTTTTTTTTTGATGTTTTCCATTTCTTTCATTAGAAATCCTTTTTTCATGATATCAAATGAAAATTCAAAATATTTTTCTTTGGTTTAATGTTTAAATTTCCTTTCTAAAAAAAAAAAAGAAAGAATCAAAAAATATTTTTTCTCTTGTAGGTTTTTTTTGATTTCCTTGATAATCTCCCATAGAGTGTTTGTTTCAAAAAGAAAAAAAGAAAAATATGCTCGTTAAGCTTGAGTTTAGAATAGGTTATAGAACATTTAGTCTAGAAAATTCAAAAAAAGATATCTATTTCTTTTATTTCCCTTTTCTCGTCAGAGTAGTTTTTAAGATATAAAAAAGAGAATGTTAGTTAGTTTTCTTTATTTTTGATCTTCCAGAACTACGCAAAGATCTAATTCATGCAGCGTCATGATACGTAGGCAACCTACATAGGGTTCGATTGGATCATTTTTTATTATTAAAAGAAAAGAAAAATAAGAACAAAAAAAAAGGAAAAACTAAAGGGTGAAATTATGAGACGTGAGAAATGAGAGGAAATAAAGAAGTGATAATTAGATATAAAAAAAGAAAGGAAAATGATCAAGCAAGTGCAGAAAGCAAAGAAAAGAGAGGATTGAAATGAAGAAATTGTGATGATGCCAACTGACCTTTGTACCCTCGAAGTCATTTTAGAACTGATAACTGTGGCTAGGTGCATTGTATTAAATGTGATATTTTTAGCTGTTAAATGCCCTAACGTAACATGATGACTTCATTTGTTCCTCTTTGTCTTCTCATTATAGCAAAATGGTGGTTGGTTTATGGTTCTTAAGGTAACTCGTCCATACAACACAAGGACAAAGGGCAAGATAGCCATGGCTAGCAAAAACTTGGGCACAAGAGTTGTTGACCCATCAAGGGAGTTTGTGGAGTCGGAGTTTGAATTGAAAGAGGAGCTCCAAAGGGTGAAACAACAGATGGTAGAAATGTATCAGTCTTGGATCAGGGTGCATCCTCCACCTTCATTCCCCACTAATTACACTAAAAACCCTGCAACTATCCCACCACTATCACAAATACCAGATTCCCACTGCTGCTGATATCTCCCCACAACCTTTTCACACTCCACCCGCCAAAACCACCTCATATACCGCTCATTTGGCCACTTATGCTCGTACAGCTCCTCCACCTGCTATTTTTCCTCGATCCCCTAACGAGACTGTGTTCAAAGTCCCCGATGCCCAACACTATGCTCCAGAACCAACTTTTAAAGTCTCGGATCCATACTCTCACGCTCCTCCTTTTGAGGCTCCTGGTGAAACTGAAAAACCTGGTAAGACAGTGGAGCAAGATGAGAAATCCAGGAAGGTAAAAATCTTAGAGCAGTCTTTAAGAAACATGCAAGGGATAGTGAGCAAGATGAGCGTGGCTTACAAAGACTTGTGTTTGTTTCCTGACGTCCAACTGCCTGCTGGGTTTAAGATACCAAAGTTTGATTTATCTGACGGGCACGGAGATCCCGTGGCTCATTTGAGAGGTTACTGCAGTAAGATGAGAGGCGCCGGCGGGAAAGACAAATTATTGATGGCGTATTTCAGTCAGAGTTTTAGAGAGGCAGCTTTGGAGTGGTACACCCGCCAAGATGCTAACATGTGGTTCATGTGGGACGATATGGCTCAGGACTTTGTCAGGCACTTTCAGTATAATGTAGAGATCGTACCAGATCGCAGGTCCCTCACCAAGATGGAAAAGAGGCCTAATGAAAGCTTTAGGGAGTACAAGCTCAGATGGAGAGAGCAAGCTGCCAGAGTTGATCCCCCGATGAAAGAAAAAGAGATGGTCGACTACTTTCTTCAAGCTCAAGAACCAACTTACTTTGGGCATTTGATCACGGCTGTGGGTAGGCCTTTTAATGATGTGGTAAAAATGGGAGAAATGGTAGAAGATGGGCTGAAGTCTAGCAAGATCGTGAGTTATTCTACTTTAAAATCCACAACACAAGCAATTCAGAATGATACAGGAAGTTTGCTGGGTAAGAAGGAACGCGATGATGTTGCCATGGTTTCAGAGTCACGACATGGTCCAAAGGGTCCGCCTCACCAATATATCCAGCCTCAAATCCAACCCCAAACATATCTCTGAGCTCCACATAATTCACCTCAATATTATCTCCAAACATTGTTTGGTCATATGTCCAACCACCAGGTCACTCCCTATGGCGAGCGCCAACACTGCATAATGCATTCTTGCCTTCACAACATTTTTGAGCACCCAACAACCCTAGAAAATAGGGGCAGGGAAGAGAACAAAGGCAAAGAGATAGTTTCACGCCAATTGGGGAGTCCTACACAAGCTTATTTGAAAAGTTAAGGCATGATGGCATGATTGAGCCGCTCCTCGGATATACTTCAGACCCATATGCAAAAAGCTTTGATCCTACTGTATGATGCATGTACCACTCTAATGTCTAAGGGCATATCATTGAAGATTGTCTTTATTTGAAAAGAGAAATAGAAAGAATGATTCAAGAAGGGATAATTATGATCAATGACAGTGACAGAGAGCACGCGAATCCTTTTGGGAACTTGTTGACTGAAGTTGATGATATTGAGGTTGGTAATGGTCTTGGAAACATTGATGCAGAATTTAGTGGCTAAGATGTCATGCTTGGTAATTAGAAAGACGCTCCATTTCTTGGTAAGCCAGAGTGGAGTTTTGGTGGTTTATTTTGTTATCATTTCTGTTGTCCGGGTTATTTTCAGGGTTGTAATCCGGATATTGTCTTGACTCAAACCCTTCTATCCTTTTATTTTGCCTAGTTTGTTTAGACGTAGTAGATCATTTAGCGTTGTCTAGGTTTTTGTCACGACCCCAATCCTGATCGTGATGGCGCCCAACACAATTCTAGGCAAGCCCGACCATTTCAACACTCTCAACCCACGTACAAAACTCATTACCAATTAATAGAGTTAATTTACCAGTTTAACATGATTTCAATCCGTGATAATGGATAAAACAATGCGGAAAACCATAACAAGTACTGATACAACTCCTAAAAGATCTGGTGTCACGAGTCTAGAGCCTCTAAATACAACTGAGTAGCAGCCTATACATATGAAAGTATAGAATGCAGAAATAAAAGGGATAAGGGGAGAAATCGGGTCCTGCGGACGCCATGCAGCTACCTCGATAACCCCGATGATAATCTGGACAGTAGCAAAACAACTCCACTATGCCTCAAAGATGCTTGTATCTGCACACATGGTGCAGGGAGTAAAGTGAGTACTCCGACTCAGTGAGTAATAACAATAAATAACGACTGAAGATAAGAAAACTCGTAAAAACACTACACAATTTTATAACAAACAGTAAGTGCAGTAAACAACAACTAAGTGAGGAAAAACAAGTGAATATCCCTCAACCAGTACACTACTCGCTTACTCCTCTCAAGGTCCAAAAATTTACTTACACTGCTGCGGCGTGCAGCCCGATCCGTACCGTATACTGTTGCGGCGTGCAGCTCGATCCATATATATATATATACTGCTGCGGCGTGCAGCCCGATCCAGTAATAATATGTACTGCTGGGGCGTACAACCCGATCCATTAATAGTATGTACTGCTGCGGCGTGCAACCCGATCCAATAGTAGTCGACTGCGCTCACAGGGGGTGTGCAGACTCCGAAGGAGCTCCTACAGCCCAAGCGCTATAATACTGCGGCGTGCAGTCCGATCCATATAATATACTACTGCGGCATGTAGTCCGATCCATACATGTATATGTATATACTGCTGCGTCGTGCAGCCCGATCTGGTATATATCAAATACCTTTACTATGGGGTCCTTTACCCCTCTCAGTCAATACAGACTTGGCCACTCGGGCTCGCTCGGCTAAGACAGGGTTTCCAACCCCATGTATTTCTCATCTGGATTGCCAACTTCTAAAGCCGGTTTATATTATGTTTATCAGTTAAGAACATGATTGAGAGTATGATTTCAACAAGTAAAGTGAGGTCAACTAGCAAAACATACGCCCTAAGGGTTCTACAGATCGGCACAAGGCCCCAAACATGGCAACTAGCCCCAAAATGTACTAATATTAATTAAGTCTCAGTCAAGAATGCAGTAGATTCATCAATCGGGATGGACCGAGTCCGAATCCATAGCAGTAACAAACCCCACGCTCATCATACAACGTGTGTCTCTTTTCAGTATAGCACCACGTAGTACAAATATGGGGTTTCAAACCCTCAGAACATCATTTATAACCATTACTCACCTCAAGCCAACCGAAATCCTAGCTCGTCTTGCGCTTGCCTCGCAAGTTAACCTCCTCGTGCATAGAATCTAGTGAAACCCACAAGTAATACATTACAATAGGCTAAGGGAACATAACCCAATCAAAAAGGCTCGAAAATTAACAAAAATCACGAAGTTGGCAAAACCCGAGCCCCGGGCCCACTTCTTGAAAAATTACGAAATTCACATCATCGGATTTCTCGTCTCGCCACGAGTCCGTGCATTTACCAAAATCAGAGCTCAAATGCCCCTTCAAATCCCAAATTTTCATTTCAAAACCCAAGCCTCAGTTCTTCAAATTTTCACCCAATTTTCCAAGAATTAAAGGTTGATTCTTCAATAAAATAGCGTTTCTAGGTCACGAGACTTACCTCCAATCAATTCCCGTCAAAATACTCTTCAATTTCCACAAAAAGCTCTTATGGTAGTCAACAATGGAGGAAATAATGAATGGGATTGCGGATGAAATAATATAAAAACCCCTCTGGATGCCCAGGTTTTACCCTACGCGAACGCGGTCAACACCCGCGCATTCGCGATGAATAAATTCCGCTGACCAATAATTTACTCTACGCAAACGTGTCCATCCAAACATGAATGCGATGATCTGAGTCCTCAAAGTACGAGAACACGATCCCCACTACGCGAATGCGATGCACAGGGTCCTCAACCTACCCGAACGCGAACTTCTCATCGCGAACGCGTTGAACAAACCAAGCAGGGCCCTAGGCCCCTTATACGTGAACGCGAGTCCAACCACGCGAACGCGATGGCCCAGGAAACTCTACTACGCGAACGCGAGAGTCCCTCCCGCGAACACTAAGGCAAAATTTGGCCTGCAACAGTTGTGCATTTTCTGCAATTTCCTAAGTCCAAAAATCTTCCGTTTAGCCATCCGAAATCACCCCGAGGTCCCCGGGACCTCAACCAAAAGCACCAACATATCCCAAAACGTCATACGAGCTTGTTCCAATCATCAAAACACATCAAACAACACTAAAATCATCAATTTATATTGGATTCAAGCCTAAGTTTCTTCAAAACTTCCGAAACACTCATTCGATCAAAAACCCAACCGAAACACCTCCAAATGACCTGAAATTTAACCCGCACATCCAAAATTACCTAATAGAGATACTACACTCTCGGAATTCCATTCTGACCCCCGGATCAAAATCTTACCTACCAACCGGAATTCGCCAAACTAACTTCGCCAATTCAAGCCTAATTCTACACCGGACCTCCAAAACCAATTCCAATCGCACTCCTAAGTCACAAATCATCCCTCGAAGCTAACCGAATCACCAGAATTCATATCCGAGCCATATAACTAAATGATCAACTTCTGGTTGAATTTTCTAAAACAAGCTTCCTTCAAAGAGACTAAGTGTCTCATTTCCATCTAAAACCAATCCAATTCGACTCGATCACCTCAAATACCGATAATGAAGCATAAAAAAACATAACATGGGGGAAAAGGGGAGGTAACTCATGTGACGACGGGTCGGGTCGTCACATCCACCCCAATTAAAACAAACGCTCGTCCTCGAGTGGGTCAAGAAATATACCTAGAGCCTCAAACAAGTGAGGATATCTGCTCCACATCTCCCGCTCAGTCTCCTAAGTAGCCTCTTCCACGAGCAGACCTCTCCACTGTACCTTCATCGAAGCTATATCCTTTGATCTCAACTTTCGAACCTGGTGGCCCAAAATAGCCACTGGCTCCACATCATAGGTCAAATCATCATCCAACTGAACCGTGCCTAAGTCTAAAACATGAGACGGGTCCCAACATACTTCCGGAGCATAGATACATGAAATACTTGATGCACGAAAGATAGGCTGGATGGCAAAGCAAGCTCATAATCCACCTCCCCAATCCTCCTAAGTATCTCAAAAGGCCCAATGAACCTCGGACTCAGTTTCCCCTTTTTCCCAAATCGCATAACGCCCTTCATAGGCGAAGCCTTTAACAAGACCTTATTTCCCACCATATAAGATATATCTAGAACCATCCAGTCTGCATAACTCTTCTGACGTGACTGAGCTGTACGAAGCCTCTCTTGAATCAGCTTCACCTTCTCTAAGGCATCCTGAACCATCTCTGTCCCAACAACCTAGCCTCATCGGGCTCGAACCATCCAACTGGAGATCTACACCGCCTCCCATACAACACCTCATACGGAGCCATTTGAATGCTCGACTGATAGCTGTTGTTGTAAGCAAACTCTGCAAGCGGCAAAAACTCATCCCATGAACCCTCAAAATCAATAACACAGGCTCGTAGCATGTCCTCCAATATCTGAATAGTGCGCTCGAACTGCCCATCCGTCTGAGGATGGAATGCTGTGCTCAACTCTACCTGCGTACCCAACTCCCCCTGAAAGGTCCTCCAGAACTTTGTACCCCTATCTGAGATAATAGACACTGGAACCCCATATAATCAGACAATCTCCCAGATAAATATCCCTGCCAGCCGCTCTGAAGAATAAGTAGTACATACTGGAATGAAGTGCGCGGACTTGGTCAGCCGATCCACAATCACCCTAATCGAGTCAAACTTCTTCAAGGTCCGAGGGAGACCACTCACAAAGTCTATAGTAATCCTCTCCCACTTCCACTCACAAAGTCTTGACTTGCTGACAGTTGAGACATCGAACTACAAACCCCTCTATATCCTTCTTCATCCTCCTCCACCAGTAGTGATGTCTCAAATCCTGATACATCTTTGCGGCACCTGGATGGATAGAATACCGCGAGCTGTGAGCCTCCTCCAATATCAAATACCGTAGCCCATCCATATTGGGCACGCAAATCCAGCCCTGCATCCTCAACATGCCATCACTATTAATAGTCACATCCCTGGCATCATCATGCTAAACCCTGTCCTTAAGGACAAGCAAATGTGTATCATCATACTAGCGCTCTCTGATTCGGTCATACAAAGAAGATCGAGAAACAACGCAAGCCAACACTTTACTAGGCTTTGTAATATCTAATCTCACCATCCGATTGGCCAAAGCTTGAACATCAACTGCAAATGGCCACTCCCCAACTGGAATGTATGCCAAGCTACCCATACTAACCGCCTTCCGGCTCAAAGCATCGGCCACCACATTGGCCTTCCTCGGGTGATACAAAATGGTAATATCATAGTCCTTGAGTAACTCTAGCCACCTCTGCTGCCTCAAATTAAGATCTTTTTGCTTGAATAGATGCTGAAGACTGCGATGATCGGTGAATACCTTACAGGATACCCCATACAAATAGTGCCTCCAAATCTTCAAAGCATGAACTATAGCAGCCAACTCCAAATCATGTACAGGGTAGTTCTTCTCATGGGGTTTCAGCTGACGAGAAGCATATGCAATAACTCTACCCTCCTGCAGCAACACATACCCGATCCCAACTCTCGAAGCGTCATAATACATAGTGTAAGAACCTGAAGCCAATGGCAAAACCAACACTGGAACTATGGTCAAAGGTGTTTTGAGCTTCTGAAAGCTCTCCTCGCACTCATCTGACCACACAAATGGAGCACCCTTCTGAGTTAACTTGGTCAAAGGCGATGCAATAGAGGAAAATCCCTGAACAAACCGGCGATAATACCCTACCAACCCAAGGAAACTACGAATCTCGGTGGCTGAGGTCGGTCTAGGCCAACTCTACACTGCCTCTATCTTCTTCAGGTCGACCTGAATACCCTTGCTGGACACCACGTGTCCCAAGAAACCCATTGACCCAAGCCAAAACTCACACTTGGAGAACTTTGCATAAAGCTTCTCCTACCTTAATCTCTGTAATACCACTCACAAATTCTGCGCGTGCTTCTCCTGGCTACGTGAGTACACCAGGATATCATCAATAAAAAGGATAACAAATGAATACAGATACAGCCGAAACACGCTATTCATCAAGTGTATGAACGCGGCTGGGGCATTGGTTAGCCCAAAGGACATAACAAGAAACTCATAGTGCCCATACTAGTCCGAAAAGCAGTCTTCATAATATCTGAACCCTTGATCTTCAGCTGGTGATAGCCTGAACGGAGATCAATCTTGGAGAATACCCTTACCCCTTGAAGCTGGTCAAATAAATCATCAATACAAGGCAGGGGGTACTTGTCCTTCACTATTACTTTGTTCAATTGCCTGTAGTCAATGCACATTCTCATTGTGCCATCTTTTTTCTTTACAAATAGGACCCGTGCACCCCACGGCGACACACTCAGACGAATGAACCCCTTATTTAGGAGTTCCCAAAGCTGCTCCTTCAACTCTTTTAACTTTGCTGATGCCATACGATAGGGAGGAATAAAAATAGGCTGAGTGCCTGGTACCAGGTCAATACCAAAGTCAATATCCCTATCTGGCCGCATGCCCGACAGATCTGCGGGGAACACATCAGGGAACTCTCTTACAACATGAACAGAATCGAGACTGGGAGTCTCAACTCCCACATCCCTCACAAAAGCCAAATATGATAGACAACCTTTCCTAACCATACGCTGGGCCTTCAGGAAAGAAATCACCCTACTGGGCACATAGTCAGTCATACCCTGTAACACGATCCTCGGAATACCCGGTATAGCCAACATGACTATCTTAGCATGACAGTCCAGGATTGCATGACACGAAGATAACTAGTCCATGCCCAGAATAACATCAAAATCCACCATGTTCAATAGCAATAGATCAACTCGGGTCTCCAGACCCCCAATAGTCACTAAACACGACCGATATACATGGTCTACAACAATAGTATCACCCACAGGGGTAGATACATGAACAGGTAAAGCAAGACACCCCCGGGTCGTACCCAAATAATGAGCAAAATAAGAAGACACATAGGAATAGGTGGAACCGGGATCAAATAAAATTGAGGCATCCCTGTGGCAGACTGAAATAATACATGTGATAACAACATCCGAAGCAATAGCATCTGATCTGCCCTGAAGGGCATAGAAGCGGGCCTGACCACCGCCCGATCGGCCTCCCCCTCTGGGGCGACCCCTGACTGCCTGTCCCTCACCCCTAGCTGGCGGGGCGGGTGCTGAAGAAACTGGGCCAGAAGATGAGGGCTGACCCCTCTGTTGAGATGAACTATCGGCACAGCGAGGACACTCCCTCCGCATATGCCCAAACTCGCCACACTCGTAGCAACTCCCGGTGCTGGAACTAGGACCGAGGGAACCCCTCGCACTAGAGTGTCTAGCTGAAGCACTCGACCTGGAGGAACTCTGGACAGATGGAGCATGAGATGAACTCTGTGCTGGAAGAGCGCTGAGAGATGGCTGACTCTGCTGAGAGCCCTAATAACCACGACCAGAAGATCCACCACGATACTCGGATCTAGCTGACTGTGCGGGCCTGAAAGAACATCCCCGGCCCTGCTGAAACTAGCCCCTCGAAGGAGTGCCACTATGATTACCAGAACCTCGAGGCCTCTTGGTCTCCCTTTTCTCACGATCCAGGTGGCGAACTGACTCAATATCCCGAGCTATATCCACCGACTCCTCTAAAGTAGCACCCAGCACTCTCTCTCTAGTCATAAGAATACGGAGAGGGTAGTGGAGACCATCAACAAACCTCCGGATACGCTCACGGTCCGTCGGGACCAACCAAGCTGCATGTCGAGACAACTCAGAAAACCTCATCTCATGCTGTATCACTGACATCTCTCCCTGCTTTAGCCCCTCAAACTGTCTGTGCAGCTCCTCTCTGCGGGACTGCGATATATACTTCTCTAGGAAGAGAGTAGAGAACTGCTGCCAGGTCAAAGGTGCTACACCAACCGGCCTACGTTGCTTATACGCCTCCCACTATGTGAAGGCCGCTCCAGTGAATTGAAATGTAGTGAAAGACACACCGCTGGTCTCAAGAATCCGCATTGTGTGGAGCATCCGCTGACATCTATCAAGAAAACCCTGGGCATCTTCGCCAACAGCTCCACTAAGTGTCAGAGGCTAGAGTCTACCAAACCTCTCGAGGCGACGCTGCTCGTCCTCGGGCATAACTAGAACCCTGTACTCCTGAGCTGGTACCACTGGCTGAGCTGGAGGTGCCTCTGGAGTCTGTAACCCCTGTAATCCCTGCTCAGGCGTGCGAGCAACGAGGGTCTGATTGCCTCCCCGGCCTGTGAAGTAGCTGTTGCTGCTGTGGTGGCTAAGACAACCTGAGCCAGACTCGTACAAACTGTCAATATATGGGCCAATGTCTCCTGGAGACCCAATATCATAATGGGCACAGTTGGTGCCTGCACAGGTGCTGCTGGAGCATCTACAGCTGGAGGGTGGTCCTGAACCGGGGCAGCTGGTGGATCTACAGGTGCTGCCCTCGCTAGTTTGCCTCAACCGCGACCACGACCGCGACCTATAGCGGGTGGTACTGGTTGTCGTCCGCCACGCCCGATAGCACAAGTTGTCGCCATTTGCGAGAGAATAGAATACATAAGTTTAGTTCTCGGATCAACGCAGTCGCACGACAAGAATTTAAAGAATACGAAGCTTTTCCTAAGGGTTCAGCAACCTTCCGAGGATAAGTACAAACATCTCCGTACCGATCCGCAAGACTCTACCAAATCGGCTCATGACTCACGAGACCTAGTAACCTTGGCTCTGATACCAACTTGTCTCGACCCCAATCCCGGTCGTGATGGCGCCCAACACAATGCTAGGTAAGCCCGACTATTTTAACACTCTCAACCCACGTACAAAACTCATTACCAATTAATAGAGTTAATTTACCAGTTTAACGTGATTTCAATCCGTGATAATGGATAAAACAGTGCGGAAAACCATAACAAGTACTGATACAACTCCCAAAAGATCTGGTGTCACGATTCTAGAGCTTCTAAATACAACTGAGTAGCAGCCTATACATATGAAAGTCTAGAATGCGGAAATAAAAGAGATAAAGGGAGAAATTGGGTCCTGTGGACGCCATCCAACTACCTCGATAACCTTGGTGATAGTCTGGACAGCAGTAAAACAACTTCACTATACCTCCGAGATGCCTGTATCTGCTTACTTGGTGCAGGGAGTAAAGTGAGTACTCCGACTCAGTGAGTAATAGCAATACATAACGACTGAAGATAAGAAAACTCATAAAAACACTACACAGTTCTATAACAAACAGTAAATGCAGTAAACAACAGCTAAGTGAGGAAAAACAGGTGAATATCCCTCAACCAGTACACTATTCGCTTACTCCTCTCAAGGTCCAATAATTTACTTACACTGCTGTGGCGTGCAGCCCGATCCGTACTGTATACTGCTTCGGCGTGCAGCCCAATCCATATATATATGTATACTGCTGTGGCGTGCAGCCCGATCCAGTAATAGTATGTACTGCTATGATGTGAAGCCCAATCCAGTAAAGTATGTATTGCTGCGGTGTGTAGCCTGATCCAATAATAGAAGTCGACTGTGCTCACTGGGGGTGTGTAGACTCTGGAGGGGCTCCTACAGCCCAAGCACTATAATACTGCGGCGTGCAGTCTGATCCATTTAATATACTACTGCGGCGTGCAGTCCGATCCATACATGTATATGTATATACTGCTGCGGCGTGCATCCCGATCTGGTATATATCAAATACTCTCACTATGGGGTCCTTGACACCTCTCAATCAATACAGACTTGGCCACTCGGGCTCGTTCGGCTAAGACAGGGTTTCCAACCCCATGTATTTCTCATCTGGATTGCCAACTTCTAAAGCCGGTTCATATTATGTTTATCAGTTAAGAATATGCCTGAGAGTATGATTTCAACAAGTAAAGTGAGGTCAATTAGCAAAACAGACCCCCTAAGGGTTTTACAGATCGGCACAAGGCCCCAAACATGACAACTAGCCCAAAAATGTACTGATATTAATGAAGTCTCAGTCAAGAATGCAGTAGAGTGATCAATCGGGATGGACCGAGTCCGAATCCCCAGCAGTAACAAACCCCACGCTCATCATACAACGTGTGTCTCTTCTCAATATAGCACCACGTAGTGCAAATCTGGGGTTTCAAACCCTCAGAACATCATTTATAACCATTACTCACCTCAAGCCGGCCGAAATCCTAGCTCGCCTTGCACTTGCCTCGCAAATCAACCTCCTCGTATGTAGAATCTAGTCAAAACCACAAGTAATACATTACAATAGGCTAAGGGAACATAACCCAATCAAAAAGGCTCAAAAATTATCAAAAACATGAAGTTGGCAAAACCCAAGCCCCGGGCCCACTTCTTAAAAATTTACAAAATTCATATCATCGGATTCCTCGTCTCACCACGAGTCCGTACATATCAAATTTACCAAAATCGGAGTTCAAATGCTCCCTCAAATCCCAAATTTTCATTTCAAAACCCAAGCCATAGTTCTTCAAATTTTCACCCAATTTTCCAAGAATTAAAGGTTGATTCTACAATAAAATAGCGTTTCTAGGTCATGAGACTTACCTATAATCAATTCACGTCAAAATCCTCTTCAATTTTCACCAAAAAGCTCTTAAGGTAGTCAACAATGGAGGAAATAATGAATGGGGTCGCGGATGAAATAATATAAAAACCCCTCTGGACGCCCAGGTTTTACCCTACGCGAATGCGGTCAACACCTCCGCATTCACCATGAACAAATTCCGCTGACCAATAATTTACTCTATGCGAACGCGTCCACCCAAATGCGAACGCGATGCTCTGAGTCCTCCAAGTACGCGAACACAATCCCCACTACACGAACGGGATGCACAGGGTCCTCAGCCTACGCGAACGCGAACTCCTCATCGCGAACGCGTTGAACAAACCAGGCAGGGCCTCAGGGCCCCAGGACACTTCTACGCGAACGCGAGGCCAACCACGCGAATGCGATGGCCCAGGAAACATTACTATGCGAACGCGAGAGTCCCTCCCGCAAACACGAAGGCAAAATTTGGCCTGCAACAGCTGTGCATTTTCTGCAATTTCCTAAGTCCAAAAATCTTCCGTTTAGCCATCCGAAATCACCCCGAGGCCCCCCGGGACCTCAACCAAAAGCACCAACATATCCCAAAAAATCATACGAACTTGTTCCAATCATCAAAACACATCAATCAATACTAAAATCATCAATTTATATCGGATTCAAGCCTAAGTTTCTTCAAAACTTCCGAAACACGCATTCGATCAAAAATCCAACCGAAACACCTCCAAATGACTTGAAATTTAACCCGTACACCCAAAATTACCTAACGGAGCTACTGCAACTCTCGGAATTCCATTCCAACCCCCAGATCAAAATCTCACCTACCAATCGGAATTCGCCAAAATACTAACTTCGCCAATTCAAGCCTAATTCTACACCGGACCTCCAAAACCAATTCCGATCGCACTCCTAAGTCACAAATCATCCCCCGAAGCTAACCGAATCACCGGAATTCATATCCGATCCCTATAACTAAATGGTCAACTTCCGGTTGACTTTTTTAAAACAAGCTTCCTTCAAAGATACTAAGTGTCTCATTTCCATCTAAAACCAATCCAATTCGACTCGATCACCTCAAACACCAATAATGAAGCATAAAGAAACATAACATGGGGAAACGGGGTAGTAACTCACGTGACGACGGGCCGGGTCATCACATCCTCCCCGATTAAAAGAAACGCTCGCCCTCGAGCGGGTCAAGAAACATACATGGAGCCTCAAACAAGTGAGGATATCTGCTTTGCATCTCTCGCTCAGTCTCCCAAGTAGCCTCCTCCACGGGCCGACCTCTCCACTGTACCTTCACCGAAGCTATATCCTTTGATCTCAAGTTTTGCACCTGGCGGCCCAAAATAGCCACTGGCTCTAGATCATAGGTCAAATCATCATCCAACTGAACCGTGCTGAAGTCTAAAACATGAGACGGGTCCCCAACATACTTCGAGAGCATAAATACATGAAATACCTGATGCACGCTAGACAGGCTGGGTGGCAAAGCAAGCTCATAAGCCACCTCCCCAATCCTCCTAAGTATCTCAAAAGGCCCAATGAACCTCGAACTCAGTTTCCCCTTTTTCCCAAATCGCATAACGCCCTTCATAGGCGAAACCTTCAACAAGACCTTCTCGCCCACCATATAAGATATATCTCGAACCTTCCGGTCCGCATAACTCTTCTGACGTGACTGAGCTATACGAAGCCTTTCCTGAATCAGCTTCACCTTCTCTAAGGCATCCTGAACCATCTCTGTCCCCAATAACCTAGCCTCCCTAGGCTCGAACCATTCAACTGGAGATCTACACCGCCTCCAATTCAACACCTCATACGGAGCCATCTGAATGCTTGACTGATAGCTGTTGTTGTAATTAAACTCTGCAAGTGGCAAAAACTCATCCCATGAACCCCCAAAATCAATAACACAGGCTCGCAACATGTCCTCCAATATCTGAATAGTGCGATCGAATTGCCCATCCATCTGAGGATGGAATGCTGTGCTCAACTCTACCTACGTACCCAACTCCCGCTGAAAGGTCCTCCAGAACTGAGTACCCCTATCTGAGATAATAGACACTGGAACCCCATGCAATCGGACAATCTCCTGGATAAATATCCCTTCTATCCGCTCTGAAGAATAAGTAGTACGTACTGGAATGAAGTGCGCGGACTTGGTCAGCCGATCCACAATCACCCAAATCGAGTCGAACTTCTTCAAGGTTCGAGGGAGACCACTCACAAAGTCCATAATAATCCTCTCCCACTTCCACTCGGGAATAATCATCTACTAAAGTACACCGCCCGGTCTCTGATGCTCGTACTTGACCTGCTGACAGTTGAGACATCGAGCTACAGACCCCACTATATCCTTTTTCATCATCCTCCACCAGTAGTACTGTCTCAAATCCTGATACATTTTTGCGGCACCTAGATGGATAGAATACCGCGAGCTGTGGGCCTCCTCCAATATCAAATCCCGGAGCCCATCCACATATGGCACGCAAATCTGGCCCTGCATCCTCAACATGCCATCACTATCAATAGTCACATCCCTGGCATCATCATACAGAACCCTTTCCTTAAGGACAAGCAAATGTGTATCATCATACTGGCGCCCTCTGATGCGGTCATACAAGGAAGATCGAGAAACAACGCAAGCCAACACTCTACTAGGCTCTGTAATATCTAATCTCACCATCCGATTGGCCAAAGCCTGAACATCAACTACAAATGGCCGCTCCCCAACTAGAATGTATGCCAAGCTACCCATACTAACCGCCTTCCAGCTCAAAGCATCGGCCACCACATTGGCCTTCCCCGGGTGATACAAAATGGTAATATCATAGTCCTTGAGTAACTCTAGCCACCTATGCAGCCTCAAATTAAGATCTTTTTGCTTGAATAGATGCCGAAGACTGCGATGATCGGTGAATACCTCAGAGGATACCCCATACAAATAGTGCCTCCAAATCTTCAAAGCATGAACTATAGCAGCCAAATCCAAATCATGTACAGGGTAGTTCTTCTCGTGGGGTTTTAGCTGACGAGAAGAATATGAAATAACTCTACCCTCCTGCATCAACACACACCCGATCCCAACTCTTAAAGCGTCACAATACACTGTGTAAGAACCTGAAATCGAGGAAATAATGAATGGGGTCGCGGATGAAATAATATAAAAACCCCTCTAGATGCCCATGTTTTACCCTACGCGAATGCGGTCAACACCCCCACATTCGCGATGAACAAATTCCGCTGACCAATAATTAACTCTACGCGAACGCGTCCACCCAAACGCGAACGCAATGCTCTGAGTCCTCCAACTATACAAACGCGATGCACAAGGTCCTCAACCTACGCGAACGCGAACTCCTTATCGCGAACGCATTGAACAAACTAGGCAGGACCCCAGGCCCCTTCTACGCGAATGCGAGGCCAACCACGCGAACACGATGGCCCTAGAAACTCTACTAGGCGAATGCAAGAGTCCCTCCCATGAACGCAAAGGCCAAATTTGGCCTGCAACAACTGTGCATTTTCTGCAATATCCTAAGTCCAAAAACCTTTCGTTTAGCAATCCGAAATCACCCTGAGGCCCCTGGGACCTCAACCAAAAGCACCAACATATCCCAAAACATCATACGAACTTGTTCCAATCATCAAAACACATCAAACAACACTAAAATGATCAATTCATATCAGATTCAAGCCTAAGTTTCTTCAAAACTTCCGAAACACGCATTCGATCAAAAACCCAACTGAAACACCTCCAAATGACCTAAAATTTAACCCGCACATCCAAAATTACCTGATGGAGCTACTGCGAGTCTCAGAATTCCATTTCGACCTCCGGATCAAAATTTCACCTACCAACCGGAATTCGCCAAAATACTAACTTCGCCAATTCAAGCCTAATTCTGCACCGGACCTCCAAAACCAATTTCGATCGCACTCCTAAGTCACAAATCATCCCCCGAAGCTAACCGAATCATCGGAATTCATATCTGAGCCCTCCAACTAAATGGTCAACTTCTAGTTGACTTTTCTAAAACAAGCTTCCTTTAAAGAGACTAAGTGTCTCATTTCCATCTAAAACCAATCTAATTCGACTCGATCACCTCAAATACCGATATTGAAGAATAAAGAAACATCAAATGGGGGAAATGGGGCGGTAACTCACGTGATGACGGGCCGGGTCGTCACATTTTGTTCCACGGTTGTAACCACAGTTTAGTTTGCTTGTTTTGTTGTTCAAATCCTTTCACCATCTGTCTAATGTAATTTTCTGTTTTATGTTATTTCTAGTCATTTTTGTTAGTTTTATTTTCCTTTGATAGTCTTTTTCCTGTCGACTCTAGTGACATGACATGCACACGTAATTCTCAGCCTGGTCTTTAAAATTTAGTTTAGTCATAAAGCAATGAAACAATTTTGAAAATGATAGGGGCACTTGAGGGAAATAAGAACATATTTGGACATTGTGAGATCACTTCAAGCCTGAATTGTGTGAAACTGGGGCATATAGAACATAAAGAAATACTGTTGAAATGGATCATGCCGCATCGATTTGAAGCCAAATGCAAGATTGCCCCAAATTTACAGGGGTCGTTCGTTATACCGAGCTTGTTGTCCAATGGTGTTGGGTAATTGGAAAATGTAGAAGGCAAATGTGTGGATATGGTTATCAATTCTAGTGCAATCAAAAGATGTTACATATATTTTCTTTGGCTTGTTTAATTGTGTTGTTTTTACTTGGCATGTTTTGAAGATTAGGATGATGAAGGAATTTTGTTCTGCTATCTAAACACTTTATCCTTCGTACCCCTTTGAGCCTTATTTATTTTCTTTTATACCCCTCTTTCAGCATCAGCAACAAAGATTAGAAACACAAGCATGAAAGATAAGTAAACAAAAAGAAAAAAAGAAGGAAAAGAGAAGAAAAAGAAAAAAAAAACAACAAAACAACAAAACAACAAAAGGAGAAAACGAAGAAAAAAAAGAGAAAAAGAAAAGAAAAGAAAAATAGCAACGACAAAAGTAGTTGTGAACTACGTTTGACCAGATTTCTTTAAGGATACGTAGGCAGCCTCACGGTTCAGTCTCATCGAAATAAAAATCCAAAGGTCCCTAGGCAAGAAACTGGGGAAGAAGTTGCGATTGTTGTGAGAAATCTGATTCCGGAATTTTTAATTTTTCAACCCATCTAAATTGTTTTGAGCCTTTTTATACCTTTCTTTCTAACCCTATCCGAAAGCCACATTACTGTCCAAGGAAATACCTTCTGATCAGTCTTCAAGAAATGCCAGTCAAATGAGTAGAAGTGAACCATATCAGGGGCAACACTCTGATCCGAATAAGGGAAATGAAAAATGAGAGGATCTTATTGATGAAAACCCTCACGGGTACCGCAAAACAATGAAAGCTGGGAGACATAAAAATTGAGATAGTCTTATTGGTGAAAATCTTCACGGGAACCTTGAGGCGACGGTAAGTTAAGAGAAAGAACAAAATGAGAGAGGCTTGATAGTGAAAACCCTTCGGGCACTAAAAGTCGAATAAGGATCGGGAATTAGATTGGATAATCGGAGCATTGAAGCCCAGCTTCATGGTTTGGGGTATAACATGAGTTGAACATCAGACTTGCTTGACAGAATAGGCTATATGTGCATGTCATGATCATTATAGTTGGTATCCACATCTGATAGGTTTCTACTTTGTAATTTTCTTGTTAGGAATCATCTCTTTCCATTGTCCTCTACTCTGTTCCTTTTGCCTTGTTTACTTCCTCTCCCTGAGTCTATTTGGTCAGAACAAGTGAGAAATGACTTTAAAATTTTCCACCAGCTTTCCAATTGCACAAAACGGGATCTGGTTATCGCATCAAAGCGTCATAAGTCAGGAAATAACAACAAGCACACTGAGTTGGTAAACATCAACATGCTTTGGGATTCGTGTGAAATACAAAGGCTTGGTATATATCAATTCATGATCAATGCAATAGATGAAGGGTTAGGGTGAACAGATCAAAGGTATTTCCTGTGATAAGATCGACAAAAGGGTGGTAAATCAGTGACGAGCAAGACCTTCCAAGCAGAAATCAAAGTTATCATGGCAAATGAAGGAGCCGTAGACCTAAAAGACAGGGCCCGTGGTTTAAGTCAAGAAAAAATAGCATACGCACTGAGTGGGTGGCAACTGACGTGCTTTTAGATTCATGTGAAACACAGAGGTTCGTTAAATGTCAGTTCATGAGCAATGCAAGAGGTAAAGGGTATTGGGTCTGAACAGAGAAGAGGTATTTTCTATGATAAGGGTGACAAAGAAATTGGTTAGTCAATAAGCAAGCAATGTCTTTCAAGGTGAAATCAAAGTTATCATGGCACGTGAAGGAGCAATCGCCGCAAAGTCAAGGCCACAAACCAACCACCATGTTTAAACTCACAAGTTTTCTTTGTCTGAAAGAGGGATTAAAGCTATGTTCATATCAAAGCTTGGATGCTGGAAATTTGTAGGTGTAATGCGCCTATTCTACTTACGCAAAGGCTATTTAGAAGATCACACATCACCCCTAGGAGAAACACTGCCTAGTCTGGGTTTTCAAGTTATATTTTGTTGTAGGAGATGCACTTCCTAAACTGAGATTTTACCCATAGGAGATGCACTTCCTAAGTTGATTTACACCTGTAGGAGACACACTTCCTAAATTGATAGTTCATTCATAGGAGACACACTTCCTAGTTTAAGTCATTGAAGTTACACCCGTAGGAGACACACTTCCTAAATTAAGAGTTCATTCATAGGAGACACATTTCCTAGTTTGAGTCATTGAAGTTTCTCCCCTAGGAGACGAACTTCCTAGCTTAAGTTGATCTACATTCGTAGGAGACGCACTTCCTAAATTGAGAGTTCATTCATAGGAGACGCACTTCCTAGTTTGAGTCATTGAAGTTACATATGTAGGAGATGCACTTCCTAAATTGGTAGTTCATTCATAGGAGACGCGCTTCCTAGTCTGGTTCATTGAAGTTTTACCCATAGGAGACGCACTTCCTAAGTTGATTTACACCTGTAGGAGATGCACTTCCTAAATTGATAGTTCATTCATAGGAGACACACTTACTAGTTTGAGTCATTGAAGTTTCTCCCCTAGGAGACGCACTTCCTAAGTTGATTTTCATCCATATGAGATGCATTTCCTAAAATTGATAGTTCATTCATAGGAGACGCACTTCCTAGTTTGAGTCATTGAAGTTTCACCCCTAGGAGACGCACTTCCTAAGTTGATTTTCACCCATAGGAGATGCACTTCCTAAATTTATATTTCATTCATAGGAGACACACTTCCTAGTTTGAGTCATTGAAGTTTCACCCCTAGGAGATGCACTTCTTTGTCTGGGTTTTTCAGAATCACATGTAGGAGACGCACTTCCAAAATTGAGATTTCACCCCTAGGAGACGCACTTCTTAGTCTGGGTCTTTAAAGATACACCTCTAGGAGACGCATTTCCTAAATTGATAGTTCATAGGAGACGCACTTCCTATTATGGTTCATTGAAGTCACACCTGTAGGAGACCATTTCCTAAACTGAAATTTCACCCCTATGAGACACACTTCCTAGTCTCGGTCATTTAAATTCACCCCTAGGAGATGCACTTCCTAGTTTGGTTCACTCAGGTTTTGTTTTAGTAGACGCATTTGCTAGTCAAAGTTTCTTGGTTTTACTTGTAGGAGACGCATATCCTAGTCTAGTCTTTAGTTTACTCTCAGCATTGCATCAATAGTATAAGTTGTTTACAATTTTGCTAACAACTCATAAATCTTCCCAGTACAAACAGGGGCAGAAAATTTTATTTGTTTTGTTTGTTTTGGTTGCAGGTACCCACATGGAAAGTAAGAGAACACAGAAAGTTTTGAAGTCAGGAGCCCGCCTGGAGAATAGAGGTAGTAAAATCAAGTTTTGAAGTCAGGAGCCCGCCTAAAGAATAGATGTAGTGAAATTAAGTTTTGAAGTCAGGAGCCCGCCTGGAGAACAGAAGTAGTAAAATTAAGTTTTGAAGTCAAGAGCCCGCCTGGAGAACAGAGGTAGTAAAATCAAGTTTTGAAGTCAGGACCCCCCCTAGAGAATAGAGGTAGTAAAATCAAGTTTTGAAATCAGGAGCCCGCCTGGAGAACAGAGGTAGTAAAATCAAGTTTTGAAGTCAGGAGCCCGCCTGGAGAATAGAGGTAGTGAAATCAAGTTTTGATGTCAGGAGCCCGCCTGGAAAATAGAGGTAGTAAAATCAAGTTTTGAAATCAAGAGCCTACCTGGAGAACAGAGGTAGTAAACTCAAGTTTTGAAGTTAGGAGTACGCCTAGAGAACAGAGGTAGTAAAATCAAGTTTTGAAGTCAGGAGCTCGCCTGGAGAACAGAGGTGGTAAAATTAAGTTTTGAAGTCAAGAGTATGCCTGGAGAACAGAGGTAGTAAAATCAAGTTTTGAAGTCAGGAGCCCACCTGGAGAACAGAAGAAATAAAATCAAGTTTTGAAATCAGGAGTCTGCTTGGAAAACCAAGGGAAGACAATAGTCAGAAGAAGACGATTCAAGTTTTGAAAGAAAGAGCATCTCAAGACTTCGATGCAAGACAACGACAAAATAATTTCAGAGGAAATACAAGTCGACGAGGCAACAACCGTCGCAAGAAACAAGTTTGAAAATGAATCTTCGTAATTCATAGATTATAGCTTAGTCTAGCTTCTTTATTAGCACGGTGTAATAAGGAGGTCAGTGAGCAGCAACAGCAGCAACAACAGTAACAATGAAACCACCGCTTCATGGTAGTCCCAGCTACCAAAACTTCTCGAACTACATTGACCTGATTCCATTTTAGCCAAGGATACGTAGGAAACCTTTGAAGCAGGGGTTCTGTCAAAATCTTTCAAAAAATGCTTCATACGGAATATTCAAACAGGCAAAAATCGCTCGTATCCGCTCACTTTATCTTTGCACGAAAACTCGAACGAAAACTCTTAGTGTTTCCGAGCAAAGAGGGAAAGTTGTGAGCACGTGATTTTTTCCCTATATGAATTACTCCCATAAAATATCAGAAAACAATTTTCCCACTTTTTGTAATTTTATAGGAATTTCGTAAAATTTTGTTAATTATTTACATTATTGTGCATATTTAATTTATATTAAAAATAAAAAAGTACCAAAAAAAATACCATGCATTGCATTTAGATTTTGTTCACAATTTAGGATTAATTAATTAGTTAGTTGCTTTATTAAAAAATGAAAATAAAAAAAATGGCCCATTTTTTACATTCTTAGCTTTAAAATTTTGGATTATTAATTTTTCTCTTTAAATTTAGGATTAATTAATTTTTATAAATATTGGGATTAGGTAATTAGTTCATTTTATAATTTTAATTAATTTAAAAATTTAATTTAGATTTTTCAAAAGAAAGAAAAGAAAACGAAAAGAGAAGGAAATTGAAAAGCTTAGTCTTAAATTTGAAATTGGGTCATGTGATGAGTGAGCCCAAATCTTTCAATACCCATTCTTCACTTAAAATAGCCCATCTCCCTACCAGCCCAAACCGGGTCGACCCAACCCAATACCCAAGATGCGAATCTGTATTCTTCTTAAAAGACCTAGACCTATACAAATAAAATCCTAGACTCTAAGAGAAGGGGGACCAGTAGAGAGCTACAGCCGCAATAGACAATAGGGAGCCCCTTCTCACATCTTCATCTTCCTCATGAACGCACACACCCAAAACACCTCCTACATCAAAGACATAGACCACTCCAACGTCTTCAGCCAGTAGCTCACAATCGACGCCGGACAGACCATCCCTGAACCTCTCTGATGCTGTTCGGCCAACACCAACTACTGTTGCATCACCGGAAATTCAAAAATAGCCCCCGTGTTGTCTTCTCCAAACGACCCCTGCTCCCTTCACCAACAAAAACAACCCCACCCGTCCTCCTCCTCCACGCATAGCCGTCACCTTCTTTGACACCAGCGACCATCTCCGCCAGAACACAAACCAGCAGCAGCCTCACCATCTTCTTCTCTAACTCGAACAACCCTAGACCTCCATAACTGCCGCCTCCTAGTCCCCTCATCTCCCATGAACATACCCATGAATGCCTAGTAGAAACGGACAGAACAGTGACATAAACACACACAAGATAGTAGAGGACAAGTTCTGCAATTTGAAAGTCCCAAAAATAGATTAGAAAGGGAAAAGTTTCTGTTACAGAGAGTAAAACTAAATAAGTTTCTGCTATAGATTTTCAATCCTGCATTTTGTTTGAAAGCTCCGTTGTTGTGCCGTGGTTCAGTGTTGTCGTTTGAGGCCAGTCCGAGGTCCATTGTCGAATTTTGTAGCCGATTCGAGGCTCTGTCTGAGACACTATCAAATTGGAGTTCTTCCGGCGAAACTCGGTCAGTTTGTTGCTTGCCAAGGGTTCGTTCGTGTTCAGCCATAGTGTTGTATTCTTCTTGTAACCCGTTGGAAGATCGTTAATATATTGAAAGGCTTCAAAGGTCCGTTATTTTCTTCTTTATCGTTTTGCTGGGATGGTTAAATTTCTATAATCTGTTTGGGTTGAAATTAAATGGTGTTATTAATGTGCTTCGTGTTGTTGATTCATTAGTGACATTACAATGTAGTATCCGTTGAGTTTAATCAATAATAGCAGGCTTGGATTTTTTTTTAAAATGATATGAATGCTCATTGTTAAGTCCTGATACATTTTAGTTTTGTTTTACCCTGTTGGTTCTCACATTTTAGACTTGGTTCTTCTTCAAGGATGGAATGATAAGACTTGAGTCAAAATAATAGTTGGACTACTATTTGCTAATTTACGTAGGTTGTACGGTCACTTGGGTTAATTTGATTGAATAAGTAGTTATACTACATTACTGGACCATGGCATGTTAGTCAAGGCAGTGGAGATGTTCCTTGGTCTTTGAAAATCAAAAATTGGATTAGAGAAGAGCATCTGTTGTTGGCTTTAGTTGAGTACAATCTTTTGAAATAATTTGAGATGCGTACTATTTTCTTAGAATAAGTTTATAATGAAAGAACAACATGGAAAACCTTAGTTGCTAGGAGTAGAACCGTTATAAAATAGCATATTGTTCATGTTCAGTTTACTTTCGATCATGCCAACAGAAAGAAGAATGTTACTTAACATACCTTTGCAATCTTCTCTCCTATCATCAACCAAGCTCAATATGATCTTCTTACGTCTACAATGAGTAACCCGACTTCGTCGTCATCTTATAAATATTATAACTCCCATATTTCCAAATCAATATTCTACAAAAAAATGGACAGCACCACCTCTATTTTTACTACATCACATAAGTTACTAAAAGTCACCAAAGCCCAAACAACAATAATATAATTCACAGTAAGCTCTCTGATTACTTCAATAACTATTTTGAGCAGCAAGATCGATTTACAATTTAATCCAATTACTTTATCATTAATCTGCCTACAACATATATAACATCATATTTATGCTTACAATATTATTTTCAGCCCAAAATATCATAAGAATAATCTTCAAAAATAGTCAACACGCCTAGAACCTTAACCTTTATCGTCAAGATCTTGTTTTTCATGTTATCTTCTTCAATCAACTGAATTAGCACATAGATAAGCTTAACAAAAGCAACAACTACATAATAAAACTATTTATAACTGTCACACCTCTTTTTTACGGCGCTTACACCCCGGCGTAAGGGATATAAACATAAAAAGAGTTTTTCCAATT
>MU731566.1:0-45940 GCA_026770625.1 Nicotiana glauca
CGAAACACATATGACAGTGTCATTGTTACCACTGTTCATTTCAAAGGGGTACCCCGCGCTCACTATGGGTGTGCAAACTCCGGAGAGGCTCCTTCAGCGCAAACGATATCAATAAGGCACGACAGCCTGAATAATATCAACACGAGGCCTAAAAGCCTGATCACAATACACTTGAGGCCTAAAAGCCTCCTCACATAACACTCGAGGCCTGAAAGCCTCCTCACATATCACTCGAGGCCTGAAATCCTCCTCACATCACTGTTCATGCCCTCACATATGGCCCTCGGCCTCAATCAGTCCAAAAATAGTCAAAAAGCCCCTCGAGCATCAGTAAAACAATAATACTCAGCTCAAATGATAGTTCAAATATCAGTCAAAACTCCAAGTTTGAGTAAAATATAGCTGAGTTCACAAAATAGTGTAAATCACACGGACTGAGTTCAAATAATATTTCAAATAGTGAGGGAAACAGTGATGATAGTTCATAAAGAGTTCAAACAATCGGCAATAGGCCCCTAGTATGGCAATGAGCCTAAGTCATAATGATAACAACAAATCATTTGCAAATACGCGGTAAAAACCAACTACCGGGATGGACTAAATCACGATCCCCAATGGTGCTCCACCCCACGCTCAGGTCCAGCGTGCAAGTCACCTCAATACAGCACTAGGATGTGCAAATTCGGGGTTTTAAACCCTCAGAATATCATTCACAAGTATTACTCANTAATCTGATCAAAACCATAAGGGATACGTAAAAATATTCTAATGGAACATAACCCAATCGAAAGAACTCGAAAAACACCCAAAAATACGAAGTTCGCAAAACCCGAGCCCCGGGCCCACTTCTCGAAAATTACAAAATTCACATTTTCGGAATCCTCGTCTTGCCACGAGTCCGTACATATAAAATTTATCAAAATCGGAGTTCAATTGCCCCTTCAAATTCCAATTTTACATTAACCAAAACCAAGCCCTAACTTCTCAAATTTTTACCCAATTTTCAGAGATTTCGATGATGAATCTTCAATAAAAATCACGTATTTAGCTCATAAAACTTACCTCCAATCGAATCCTAGTCAGAACCCTCTTAATCCATCGTCAAAAGCTTCCAAACATGCTCAACAATGGTGAAAAATGACTTTAGCTCGCCGAGGAAATATCATTTAAAACCCTTCTGCCTAGCTGGAAAACCTTCATCGCGATCGCGACCAAGGTCACGAGATCGCGAAGTATAAAAATCCACGGCCTCCAAATGACTCAATGTGAATGCGACTAAACCAAATGCGAACGCGATGCACTACTGACCGACCTTCCGCGATCGCGGACCAATTGACGCGAACGCATAGAGCATAAACTGACCTGCCCAAATCCTTCAATGCGAACACGACTTATCTTGTGCGAACGCGAAGCTATACCCTCTTACCTTCCGCGAAAGTGGACCCATGAATACGAACGCGTAGAGCAAATCACCAGCCTCCCAAAAAACTTCTACGCAATCGCGACACCACACCCACGATCGCGAAGCACAAATTCTCTGCAACAATAAGACAGCAAAATTTGCTACTCAAAATGCCAATATTGGTCCGATCGACCATCCGAAACTCACCCGAGGCCCCCGGGACCTCAACCAAACATGCCAACATATCCCATAATATCATTCAAACTTGTTCCAATCATCACAATCCATCAAACAATACTAAAATCATCAATTATCATCAGATTCAAGCCTAAGTTCTTTAAAAACTTCCGAAACACGCATTCGATCAGAAACCCAATCAAACGACGTCCGAATAACCTAAAAATTTGCGGACATATCCAAAATCACCTAACGAAGCTACTGCAACTCTTGGAATTCCATTCCGACCCTCGAATCAAAATCTCACCTACCAACTGGAATTCGCCAAAATTCCAACTTCGCCAATTCAAGCCTATTTCTACATCAGACCTCCAAATTCGATTCCGATCGCTCTCCTAAGTCACAAATCACATCCCAAAGCTAACCAAATCACCGAAAATCACATCTGAACCTTCTAACTCATAAGTCAATGTTAGGTTGACTTTTCCAAAACAAGCCTTCCTTAAAGAGACTAAGTGTCTCATTTTCTACCAAAACCAACCCAAATCAATTCTAACACACCAAATACTGATGACGAAACATGAAGAAGAAATAAATGGGGAAAACAGAGCAGTAATACATGAGACGACGGGTCGGGTTGTCACAAATACTAGGTTTATGTGAGTTATGAATCTGAGAAGGTCATGGCCATTAAAGAAAGCCTTTGTCATCTCCACTATGTCTTCCTCAATTATATCCCAGCAGCAGTAGAATAAGCAACATGTGAATCCATCTGGTCCTCCAGCACTTTCAGTATTCAGCCGTAGTACTGCAAGCTTAATCTTCTCTCTTGTAGGATGCTGCATGAATGACATATTCTGCACACTGTCTACCATTGAAGGTACATTCTCTATTATCGTAAAATATACAGGAGCTGAACCCTCATGAAATTGGTTTTGAAAAAATGTCACAGCCTCTTCTGCAATTTCAATTTTCCTCCAACCAGTTTCCCTCTGATTTTTGAATCCTTTTTAATTGTAGTATCTTGCTTCTACCATTCACTCGTGCATGGAAAAAATTTATATTCCTATCTCCATCTTGAAACCATTTCATACCAGCCTTCTGCTTCCAAAACTCCTCTTCTAGATCCAGGTATCTGTTCAGTTCTGATTGAACTTGATGCAACCTTTGTCTGCTTTGTTGTGTAGGATTTCTTTCAAACTCTACCTCATGAACAAGCACCACTTCCTCCAAGCTTGCAATTTTCTAAAAAATATCCCCATATGTATTTCTGCTCCATGAAGATAGAACCTTTTTCAACCTCTTCAGCTTCTGATTAAGCATAAAGAATGATCCCCGATAAAATCAACTTTCCAATTCTCCTTCACTACATCCTTGAAAGTAGGATGTTTTGTCCAGAAGTTAATAAATCTAAAAGACTTCTTAAATGGAATAACATTAGTGTTACATGTCAGTTCCATAGGACTGTGATCAGATCCCGTTTTAGATAAATGCGTGACTTCAATTGTAGGAAACATCTGTTGAAATTCTAGATTTGCCAAACATCTATCAAGTCTCTAAAAAATGCAATCATCTTCAGCTCTCCCATTCCACTAAGTGAATATACTTCCTTTAAAGCCTAAATCTGTGAGGTTACATGTATTGACACAACGCCTAAAATCATTTACGTCATTCATTTATATTGGCAATCCACCAAACTTCTCCTCTTCATCCCAAATAACATTGAAATCTCCTGCAACAAGCCATTTCAAAGTCATGTCCCTTGCAAGGTAATACATACTATCCCATAGTTCAATTCTTTCTATGGAGTCACATTTAGTATAAACAAATGTGAAAATGAAAGAGGTTTGAGTATCCATATTTGTCAGCTTGATCGTCAACTGTTGTTCTGCATTAATCATCACCTCTACACCATGATCCTCATCTACAAAAACTCATATCTTGTTTGAAACATTAGAGAAGGCCTGCAGCATACCAATTTTCCTCCTGTATATTTCTAGCTTCCTAGGATTCTGCATTGGTTCCATGATTCCTATAAAATGATAATGATTTTGCCTGTGCATAGTAATAAGCCTCTCAAATGCTTTCTTTATATTCACTGACCTCACATTCCAAATGATAGTGTTCATCTTTAATTGTGGGATTTGGTTAGGGTCCTTCGTGTTTGAACCCCAGGAACTGAACTTTGAATCTCTCTTGTATTTTTCTTCTTTCCTCTACCTCCTGATCTGCCTTTGTCCATGTGCCTAAACGAGAGATCACCTTGCCTTGCCACATTTTTAAAATTTTGTGTAGTAGATTCATCATCAAGATCTTTTCCTCTGCCATCATTTAGCTCCTCCACTTCCAAATTTTCCTTTGGTTCTGTCAATTGCTGCTGGACATTAGTAGGAATCATGACAGTGTTCCACCTCTTCTCAACTGACTGTCTTATTGCTGCGACTTGTTTATCTGCATTGCTTCTGTCAGTTTCTTCATTGTGACATGATTGGATGGAATTTGATACATTAATTCTCCCAGTTCCATCTTCCATCTGATCCTTAGTTTTGTTAAGTTCCTCTTGACAGCCTGCTACATCCTTTTCTCCAGTAGGTTTTTCAACAGCTATATTGGGTTTAGCCAGAGGTAAAACCTTGCTAGGATTAGGACTCAAAATTTTCTGATTGTCGCTCTCCTTTGTTGTTTTCTGGTTATTCTCTCCTTGCACACTCGCTTCCTCATTGATCCTTATGCTTTCACTTATTGTCTGTTCCTTGTTTTTATTGTTGACACTTTGCTCTTCCTGATCATTTTCTTCATCTGATGATTCCTCTTCTCCACTAGCACCCAATGGAAGTGCACTTTCATCCGAATCCTATTCATCTTGTTTATTCTATACTGTTCTACCATCAAAATGCATTCTGCTATCATGATTGTCCACCTTTAACGCTGCATCAATCTTAGTAGCCTGCGATGGAATTTCCTAATAGGATTGATTAGTTTCAGCATGATTCTTCTTGAATGTTCTACTGATCCAAGCTGTGTAGATTCTTTTTGACTGCCTTCACCTATTGCATTCTCCTTTTCATTATGAACTGGTACAATTTCCTTACCCACTGCATCACAATTTTGCTGATTACTAACAAAAACTTGAGGTTGCTGTATATTATCCCAAGCTGACATGAATTCCTTTGACGATGCAACATTATTTTGAGTTGAACTGTCAGATCCTTGCAGCTGCTGCTCTTTAGCTGAATCAATAGGTAAAATTTCTTTCCCTGTAATCACTCGATTTCCATTGTTCTTGATACAATTATCTCTAACTTCCTTCCATTGTACCACAGGTGGATTGACGTTACCTACAACTTTCCCACTCGTTAAGACCATTAATGGTTGATTATGATGCACCTAAGTCTGCTCTTTGTTATTTTTAGCCCCTTGCTTGCTTCGTTGATAAGGTGATAATTCTGGATGGATTCTCCAGCATTCAAGGCTATCATGCTCTTGTAATCTGCATTCCTTACAGTACTTAGGCATCATACGTACTTAATATTTACCCATTCAGTACTTATTTCCCCTGATGCTTCACTAACAATATCCATTCTTACATTTTTAGGGTGGGCAGATAACAAGTCTACAAGGACTTTGACCCTTTAACAACTAGGTCTAGTCTTTTTAATAGTAGCCATATCCAAGTGTAAAGGTTTCCCAACTGCTGAAGCAAGAGAAAAAAGACACTCCTTTACAAAGTAAGTAGGTAATAAACCTGGAAAAGAAATCCAAGCCATAGCCATTGGAGTTTCTTCTCCTGCCTTATATTTCACATCATATATGAGAGGTCGAATTTGGTATTCTTGGCCATCATTGTCCTTGACGTATTGAGCACCTTTCGATGTAAAATCAATATAATCCTGCCACAATGTCATACGTATAAGGATATGCCTGTCTCTGAAATAGCCAATATTGCATTCATCCTTTATTCCACATTGAGATGGAACAATTCGACGTATCTCACTTAGTTTTGGCTAGCCATATGCAAACTTACCAACTACTGCATAATGAAGCCCTTCAATTACATTCATGCGTTCATCTTCTGCCTCAATGAACGTAACTAATGGCTGCCCATTAACAAATGCTGCTCTCCTAAAAGGGATTGGATCAACATTAGTTTTATCATTTGCATTGCTTTGTATGCTCGTATTTATTGTGTTTGGTTTAAGAATGTTTGAGTAATCTAATGGTGTTTTTGTCTGTGTAGGATTGTTAGGGACGACAGTAGGAGCTTGTGGAGGCAATCTAGCCATTGGAGGAGGCTGGCCTCCGGAAGAGGAGGCCATTGATAACCTCAATTGAGCTCAAAACCAGAACTTTCGCAAGGAACACACCTGCTCGTTGAATGTCCTATTTCTTCTCGAACAAAATGCAGTTGTTGTACGCTATAGTGATCCTCAATATTTGAAGTTTATGACCAATCCTTATACGTATAATTAAGCATCTAGATTAATGCTGACCTCTCAATGTAGCTTCTTCAATATAGTAACTTAATAGGGTAGCCCAGTTTTCCACAGTAGCTTCTTCAATTGAGCTACAGTGATTTACGAACTATAACGTTTAAACTAAGTATTTCAACAACTATACGTATAAGAAGATCTGCAGCTCGATTCTTCAATATTCCAACAGTGATTTATGAAGTGAAATGTAATGTGTATCAAGAGTTACAACCAAGTAATTCAACTGTTATCCATACGTGAAACAATGGAGAATTCTGAAGCGTGAATCTTCAAAATTCCAAATAGAAAATCTAAAATTGCTGTGTGCTACAATGATTCCGTGTTTGAGAGTAAAATCAGTAACAAATGGGGATAGATTTGGATGAGTTTTTCAACAAACTATAGATTTGCAAGAAGAGAATAACAGCTTCATGATATAAAATAAAAGAACAGAATAGGATTGCTAAAAAGAGACTCGAAGCCACAGTAAATCCAAAACTAATTTTAAGATATTATGTGTTTTGATATAGATTGAGGAAAAGAAACAAAGGGAGGTTGTTCACAAAGAGAAGAGTGTTCTTTGGGATCAAATTTGTAATGTTACCTTGTGAAATAGTAGGACATTTTAGGGACACTTGTCTTGCCTTAATTCATGCTCAGTTAAGAAATACCTTTGGTATTGCTAAAAATGTGAAGAAGGAAAAGGAGCCAAAGGTTAATCTTCATGTCTATAATAAGTGGATTAAGGTTAACAAGAAAATAGCTTCTAATCATCTTCCTTTCTGGGCAAGAAGGGATTTTTCATCCTTTTTTCAAACAAAAAGGGACCCAAGCTAGTCTGGGTTCCCAATGAGGGAGTGTGTCATTTGGTAATGGGGAAAAGGGCTAGATAACATGTATTGGTAAGATTGGCAAGTCACTCTCCATACTATAGAAGATGTGTATTATGTGGTAGGTCTTAAACACAATCTTCTTAGCATCTCTCAAATATACAGTAAAGGAAATGAGGTAAATTTCAATTCAGAAATTTGCACTGTCACTAAGCTTGATACTGTCTACAAAATATCGATTATGTCACTTCCCCAAAGTAAGAACACATGCTTGAGTATACTGGAAGATGATCCACTACTATGGTATAGAAGAATGGGACATGCCAGTCTCTCTTAACTCAATAAGTTGGTAGCTAAGGACTTGATCCTTAGGCTACCTAAAGTTGAATCCACGTATGATAAAGTATGTGAAGTATATGTTAGAGGGAAACATGTTAGGTCATCTTTAAATCTAAAAAGTTTGTAAGCACTTCTAAACCTCTAGAAATCCTTCACATGGATCTATACGGACTAATGAGAATAAAGAGAAGAGGAGGTCAGAGGTATATGTTTGTTATTGTTGATGACTTTTCCAAGTACATCTGGACTTTGTTTTTGGGATCAAAAGATGATACCTTTGATGTTTTCACTGTATTTGTCAAAATGATTCAACAAAAGATAGGATGTAATGTTTTAAGTATAAGAACTGACCATAGAACTGAATTTGAAAAATCAAAATTCCTTGAGTTCTTTGGATCACATGGGATTGAACGTAATTTCTCTGCACCTAAAAATCTACAACAAAATAGAGTTGTATAAAGAAATAATAGAGTTTTAGAAGACATAAGGAGGACCATGTTGATTGCCAGTTGATTGCCTAAGAACTTCCGGGCTGAGGCAATCAATACTGCTTGCTATTTGCTAAATAGATGCATGGTCAGACCCATTATTGAGAAAACTCCCTATTACTTTAAGGAAGAAAACACATCACTCATCTAAGATCCTTCAGGTGCAAATGTTTAGTGCATAATAATGAAAGAAGCTCCATGTAAGTTTGATGACAGAAGTGATTAGGGAATTTTCTTGGGTTACTCTCCACATAGTAAGGCATATAAAGTTTTAAATAAAAGAACTATGTGTGTGGAAAAAAATATTTAAGTTATTTTCGATGAATCTAACAATTTGGCTAAGAAAGGCTTGTAGGATGAAGATTATGACATGGATTCACTGGTGATGGAGATACAAAGGAATCTGATGAAGATGGATCTGAAAACCACAAGGAAATTGACAGTGATCATTAGGAACCAGAAGAAGATAGAGCTACTCTAATAGGTGAATCTTCTCTGGGTATGCATACCATACCATGGAAGTATCAAAGCTCACACCCTCTTGAAAATACCATCTCTGATCCAAATCCTGGGGTGAAAACCAGGTCTTCTCTAAGAAATCTATGTGCACTCACATCATTTCTTTCACAGGATGAACCTAAGACCATCAAAAAAGCTCTAAAGGATCCAGACTAGATCATAGCCATGCAAGAGGATTTAAATCAGTTTGAGAGAAGCAAGGTATGGCACCTGGTACAAAAACTCAAGAACAGAACAGTCATAAGTACCAGATGGGAGTTCAGGGATACAATCAAGAAGAGGTCATTGATTATGATGAGACATTTGGACCTGTAGCTAGAATGGAGGCTTTAAGAATGCTGATAGCCTTTGCTGCCCACATGGAATTCACTTTATACCAAATGGATATAAAAAGTGCCTTTTTGAATGGGTACTAAAAGTAGGAAGTGTTTGCCAAACAACCTACTATATTTGAAAGTGAAGAATTTACTGAATATGTGTTTAAACTAGATAAATCTCTTTATAGTTTGAAATAGGCTCCTAGAGCTTGGTATGAAAGGATCTCAAAATCCTTTTTAGTCAATAACTGTGTAATATGAAAGGTGGACAACACTCTATTTCTGGAGTAAATAGGGGACAATCCTAATTGTGCAAGTGCATGTGGATCATATTATCTTTGGGGCTACCAATGAAGCAATGTGCGAGGAATTGGTTGAGATGATGGGAAATGAGTTTGAAATAAGCATGATGGGTGAACTGAACTTCTTTCTATGGCTTCAAATCAAGCAAACACCTACTGGAACCATGATACATCAGGAGATATATATCAAAGAATTACTGACAAAATTCAACATTGACTCATCCAAGTCTATTGATACCCCCATTTCTATTACAACAAAGCTGGACCTTGTTGAAGAAAGGAAAAGTGTGGAACATAAGCTATATAGAGGAATGACTGGTTCACTATTGTACCTCTTAACAAGCAAGCCTCATATAGTATTTAGTGTGGGATTATGTGCAAGATTTCATGCAAATCCCAAGGAATCCCATCCGAAGGCTGTTAAAAGAATACTAAGATATCTCAAGGGGGCCCATGACCTCTGTCTATTGTATCCTAGAGGGTACAAATTTGATTTAGGTTGTTATGTTGATGCTGACTATGCAGGTTTTTATGTTGACAGTAAAAGCACATTTTCTAGGTTCTTGTCTGGTGTCTTGGTGAACTGTTGGTCCAAGTGAAGTTTTTTTTTGAAGATTGACAAAGGAAGCTCAAGCATAAACCAGGCCCATCCCTTGTGTGCATAGATATGGTCATATTCGAGAAAGTAGGATGCACGTGAAGAAAATAAGCTTAACTTAGTATATTTTGTATCTCCTTATCGAAAAGGTTGCATAATTGATAAGGAGAAGGACTCCTTACTCAAAGAGCACATTTTCCAAGATAGGGAAGGAGTTAGGGGTTGAATTTAACTAGAACTCTTCCACCAAGGAAGACTAGCATTAGAACTCTAGTTATTTTCTACTCTTGTAAACTCTATAAATTAGAGGATGTTCTCACTTTATAGGTGACGCACAAAATCAGAAGTTAAACATGAATTGAGAGCAAAATAGCAAGGCATTTTGCAAGAATTTCGTGTGTGATTCAAGTGTGCAAACCTGAAGCTACATGAACGAGATAGAATAATCAGCTCCAAGTGTCTGTCTTTTATCCTAGTTCAATTGTAGTAGGTGTTTTCATATGGTGCCTTTCGGCTTTATCTAGAGGCAATTGTAATAGGTACTCAGATTATTCAAGTTAGAGTTAACATGAAGTTATCGCAACAGTTAGAGGTTGTTTGCCACAATGGGATTAGAGTTAATCCTAAGTTTATAGAAGTAATTTTGTAATGCAATTTTTGGCTCAGTGATTTAGTGGAGCGTTTGGGAAATCCTACTGAGAAGTAGGTCGTGATTTTTTCACCTTTTGAGCCAGCTGTTTTCCACAAAAAATACTTGTGTTCTTTACTTTCCGTTTTACTATTCCAGTAATAGTAGGTTAAGGAACACTTAGAAGAACCAGGTCCTTCTATAATCATTTTAGGCGAAAAATTAGACACCACACAAATCAACCCCCCCCCCTTTTTGTGTGGTATTGAAGTTAAAACATAATTGGTATCAGATCAAGTTATCCTTCAAGAGGCTAACACCTTAGGAGGAGATCAAGATAAGTGCACCACCTGGAAATTAGGAAGTACAATCCACTGCTAGGCCACCACTCTTCAATGGCTAGTACTACTCCTAGTGGAAAAATGGAATGAAAGACCACATCATAAGAGAGAAATATGAGCTATGGGACATTGTAACTGATGGTCCCCTGGCTAGCATGAAGAAAAATGCTGAAGGAGTAGATGTGAAAAAAATAAGAGCTGACTGCACGACTTGAGGAAATAGGAGAAGAATGGCTTATGTGTGGACTTGGCCCGGACGAGTACAGCAGAATTCAAAGTTGTACCACTGCTAAGGAAATTTAGGACACTTTGCAAGTGGCTCATGAAGGAACACCTCAAGTGAAAATGTCCAGATGAACACTACTATATTTTCAATATGATAAGTCTCTTGGAAGGATTATCCTTGAAGAAAACAGAGTTGAGAAGATTTTGACAAGGGTTCTGGCACTTACTTGGGAGAGCAAAATCACTGCCAATTAGGAATCAAAGAACATTTCCACTCTTAAGTTTGATGAGTTAATTGGAAACATAATTGCTTATGAAGTTAGAAGGCAAACCATAAAGATGGATGTACCCAAGAAGGAAATGAGCCTGACACTTAGAATCACTGAAGGATCTGAACTAGAAGATGATGAAATGGCCATGATCATAAAGGACTTCAAGAAGTACCTAATGAGAGTAAAGGATATTTCAAGAAGTGGAAGCTACAAAAAACCAAGGGTTCCTAAAAAGCAAACCAATGAGGGGTGATACAAGGGTCCACCACATCAAAAACTACCCTTAATGGGAAACTGAAATTAAGAACTGGTAAAAGGTAAGCTAACTAGACACAACTCCCTTTAGAAAAAAATGTAGGAAAAATTTAAGATGAGTTGTACAAAAGAGATGAGCGTATAAGAGTCCTAAAGTAGGATCTAGTAAAGGTCAAGCACGAGCTAGACATAACATGTAAATGTAAACAGGTCCTCTGATGCACTTTCATGGCTACATGAACACCATAATAGCAACAAGAGAGGACTTGGCTACGGGACCCCTGCACCTAAGTGGGATCCCAAATTCAAGTACCTCACACTTCCTGAGAATAAAATTTTCACACATTGTAGTAAAACTAGTCACTATAAAGTGAATGCACTGCAAAAGAAAAGGCTAGCCAAAAGAGTAAAAATATTATTCAAGGGAAAAATAGGCAGCCAAGTTGGGCTAAAAAGAATCTGATTCGCCTTTTTGCCTATAGAAAGGGAACCAAACTAGTTTGGGTTTCTAAGACTAACCCCTGATTTCCTTTTGCAGGTCTGAGTGAAGGGGAGTAGCCAAATATGGTACATAGATAGTGGCTGCTCAAAGCATATGACAGGAAGCAAGAACCAGTTCCTTTCACTTGAGGACCTCAAAGGAGGTAATGTCTCCTTTGGAAATGGAAATAAAGGTGAGATCATTGGGGTTAGAAAGGTAGGTAAGACTAATTCTCACTCTATTGAGAATATTTACTTGATAGATGGCCTAAAATAAATCTAATCAATGTATCACAATGTGTGATAAAGGTAAATTTGTAGCATTCACCTCTACCAAATGTTTTGTGATAAATCTTACCATCGATAAGATTGTTTTGCAATGAAAAAATCTACCTTTATAATGTAGATTTGTCCACGTTTTTAGAAAATATACTCATTTGCTTAAGTGTGGTGGACAATGATCCCCTCCTTTGGCACAAGAGACTTGGACATGCAAGTCTGAGTCAACTCAACAAATTAGTCTCCAATGACCAAGTGATAGGTTTACCTAACATCAAATTCAAGGAAGAAAAAGTTAGTGAGGTGTATGCAAGGGGAAAACAGGTAAGATCCTCTTTTAAATGCAAAAAGTGGCAAGCACCACCAAGACAATGGAATTGGTCCATATGGATCTTTGTGGTCCAATGATAACATTAAGCAGATGTGATGACCCAAAAGGTCATCTTATGTTTTAGAACTCAATTCTGTGTTTCCAGGCCTTCAAAACCTCATTTTATTCCTCCTCAATTTGCATGCACAGTCCGGCGTATTTTCGAAAAGCTTTTATGTTGAAAGTTGATAAAAATAATAATTGTTTTACCTTTAATAGTTGATTTTGTTGACTTTGGTCAATGTTTTGAGTAAACAGACCCAAAATCATATTTTGACAGTCTCGGTGGGTCCATATAGAAATATGGGCCTGGGCGTATGCCCGGAATCGAATTCGGAGGTCCCTAGCTCGAGTTATGAATTTTTGTTAAAAATTATAAGTTTGAAAATTTAATGGTTTTTAAGAAATCATTAATGTTTGATCTTGCTAGTATCAGGTTTGTATTTTAGTTTCGGGGCCCGGTACAGGGTCAATATAATATTTAAGACACGTGTGCAAAATTTGGTGAGAAACAAAATTAGTTTGACGTGATTCGGGTGTCCGGTTGAGAAAATAAATTTTTTTAAGTGTTATTGAGAATTTCATTTTATTTAATGCTAAATTTATAGTTCTAGGTGTTATTTTGACGATTTGATCACGCGAGCAAGTTTATATGGTGTTTTAAGACTTGTGTGCATGTTTGGCTTGGAGCCCTGAGGGCTTAGGTGAGTTTCAGATATGCTACGGAGTGTTTTGAACTTAAAAATTTTTGTTGGAATGCTTCAGGTCTGCAGACTTTGAAATTGCGAGGCCTGGCTCACAAATACGAGCCTCGCATTTGCTAGCAAATATCGCAATCGCGAGCAATTGGACTGGGGGTGGACTTTGCATTTGCGAAGATTAGGATCGCAATTGCGATCACCTAAGGTCGCATTTGTGAACAATAGTTCACATTTACGAAGGCAGCAGAAATGTGAGGAGTTCACATTTGCGAAGCTTCTCTCGCATTTGCGAGCTTCACAATTGCGAAGCTCGGGTCGTAAATGCGACATCTGCAGCTATTCAAAACATAAGTTAGATGAAATGTTCTCCCATTATCCTCATTTTTCAAATCCTAGAACCCTAGAGGCGATTCTCCCAAGACCAATTCTTCTCCAAAATTTTGGTAAGTGATACTAACCCACTTTCTTTCAATTCCAATCACATTTCATGAATTTCCAACCAAAAATCTAGGATTTCCATGGAAGAAATTAGGGGTTTGGGTAGAATTAGGGATTTTTGAGAAACTGGGATTTAGACCTCAAATTGAGGTCATTTTCAAAACTAATTACATATTCATGCTCGGGGTTTGGGTGAACAGATTTTGGTCCGAACCTCAAGTGTTAACCAAGCAGACCGGGGTCGATTTTTGACTTTTGGGAGGAAAGTTCGGGAAACCTAAATTTATGTACTAAAATTGATTTCTTTAGCAATATTTGATGTTATTAAGTTAATTAGGTCTATATATGAGTTGTTTGGAGGTAAAATCTAGAGGAAAAACAGTTATTGACCAGTGAGTGGCATGTAGATCGAGGTAATTATTGTGTCTAACTTTGACTCGAGGGATAAGGAATCCTTGAATTAATTGCTATATGAAAATCCATGTGAGCGGCGTATAGGTGAGGTGACGAGTACGTATGTGCCACCAATTTATCTGTTTTGCTTATTTTCTTCCTGTTCTTATTATATTGGCTTCCCTGCCTTAACTTTTACATGCTTTACTGGCGTTTCCCAGCTTTATTACTACTTGTCAGACATTGGTTTTCATTGTTGAAGGTATTAGCTACCCTGCAGTTTCATTCTCTTATGTTATTGGCTTAAGCTGATTTATCGATGTTTAATGGCATATTTTGGATTGGCTTTGCTGAGCAGTATTATTGGTGTGGAGTTTCATAATGTACAAGCTTTATGTTTGATTTGATTTGAGGTTTAAATATTCTGAATAGTTTTGAGTTAATTTGTAAAATTTCTGTACTTCTCGAGTAATTTATGCTGATATGGTAGGACCCGGTTGCATGCCGCAATAGGAGTAATAAGTGTGATATATTAAGGAGGAATAAGGGTAAATTGTTATTATATGGTAATATCGGGTTGCGCGCTGCAATAGGAGTAATAAGGGTGATATATTGAGGAGGAATAAGGGTGAATTTCTATTATACGGTAGGATCGGGTTGCACGCCGCAACAGGAGGAACAACGGTGGATTGATATGAAGTAATAAGGATAAATATTCATATTGACATTGGTATATGGTGGGATTGGGATGTGTGCCACATCAATTTATGTGTCTATGTATCTTTCTTCTACTGTGTAAGTTATTTAGTAGACTTGTATATCACTTAAGGATTGATTGTAGCTGGATACTATCAAGACATTTGAGTTTTGTGTTCACTTCTTGCAAGTTACTGCTTTACATTATCATGTCCATCTTTTTGCTTTTATTACACACTATATGCAGGTTATATTGTAATTGGCCCGCCGTAGCCTCGTTACTATCTCGTCGAGGTTAGGCTCGGCACTTACCAGTACAAGGGATCGGTTGTGCTGATATTGCACTCTGCACTTTCTATGCAGATTTTGGAGCAGGTAGTGGCTGATCGAGATGTCGATTACAGATATTTTAAATTAGAAGACCCAAAGTAGTCCTACTGGCAACTGCAACCCTAGCGTCCCCTTCTACATCTCTATATTATTGTTTTCTTTATTTACAAAATAGTTGTAACTTCTTTCAGACTGATATTTGTGGAAAATCATAGTGTGTTGGTGAATTGTGACACCGGATCTCTAGGTAAAAGTATTATGTAAATAGAGTTGATATCTATACATCTTACATTTAATTTACTTCATTTTGCTTGTTTACTGATGATTACTAAAAATGGAAAGAAATGGCTAAATAACCTCTAACGTTGGCTTTCCTGGCAAGTGTGATGTTAGGCGCCATCATGGTCTCGACGGTGGGAATTCGGGTCATGACAAGTTGGTATCAGAGTACTAGGTTTTCTAGGTCTCAGAATTCACGAACAAGCGTAATAGTGTCTGGGGGATTGGTACGGAGATGTCTGTGCTTATCCCTTAGAGGCTACAGAGTTTAGGAACAATTTCACTTCTATTCTTCTCGATCGTGCGATTTGACCTCTTAATGCTAATTGAACTCTCTACTCTTGTTCTTTCGTAGATGGTGAGAACACGTACCGATTTTGAGCAATAACCAGAGCCCCCAATGGCATCTCCTACGAGGGGAAAATGATGAAGACGAGGCCGTGCTAGAAGCCGGGGCAGGGGCAGGGCTCAACCCAGAGCTCGAGTAGCAGTACCAGCGGTGGAGCCTGAGGTAGAATTTGATGAGGAGGATCCATCCCAAACCGCTCCAGAAGTCCCAGATCAGGTTCCAAAGGGGTTCATTGCTACCCCGGTACTTCGGGATACTTTGGTCCGTCTAGTGGGCCTTATGGAGAGTGTTGCTCATACTGGTACATTTCCTGTGGCACCAATCATCTCTCAAGTTGGGGGAGGAGTTCAAACTCCCACTACTCACACTCTGGAGCAGATGGCTCCCTGGTTTTAGACTCTAGTAGCGCAGCTAGTTGGGCAGTTCTATTGGGTGTTGCAGCACAGAATGCTGACGGATCAGCTATGTCTTCTGAGGCTTTGTTGAGACTGGACAAGATCACCAAGCTCTTTCTAGTTCATTATAGTGGGGCACCTTCTCAGGACCCATAGGATTATCTTGACCGCTGCCATAAGGTGCTACGGAACATGGGGGTAGTGCAGACCAATGGGTCGATTTTGCTGTGTTCCAGATGATAAGGTCCGCCAAGAGATGGTGGAATGACTTTGTGTTGACTAAACCAGCTGAGTCGCCTACTTTGACTTGGGACCAATTCTCTTAGATATTTCTTGAGAAGTTCCTTCCTATTACACTGAGAGGACTATCATAGGCAGTTTGAGCGTTTCCAGTAGGGCAGTATGTCCCTTAATCAGTACAAGACCCACTTTATTAATTTGGCCCGTCATGCTCCTCTTTACTTCCTATCGAGAGAACGAGGGTGAGGCGGTTTATTGAGGGACTTGCTCAGCCTATCATATTGTAGATGTCTAAGGAGATCGGGAGTGATATTTCCTTCCAGGATGCAGCCAATGTTGCCAGACGAGTTGAGATATTTCTAGCTCGGGGGAGTGGTCAAGGGTCTGAGAAAAGGCCCGTCACTCTGGTAGATTTAGTGGGGCGTCATCTGGAGGTCGAGGTACTTTTGGCAGGACCCATCCTCCCAGGCTATTTCATTTAGCACTTCAGACATCCTATGGAGCTTTAAGTCCAGCAGTTCTCCTTGCCTCGAACTATTCCTGACAAAAATCAAATTTCAGAGAGTGAGCCACCTTATTCCTTTAGGCACAGAAGAACAATACAACAACAGAGATGGAGAAGCACTAAAAGTCTTTCAACAAAATCAAATCAAAAGGCTGGATATTTTCACTAAGATAATAACCCATAAGGGAGTCGTGGTCCTTATGTACCTTCTTTAGAGCAGCCAGCTTATAGTGCACCACCAGCTCCTATCAGATAACCTCCTCTTCAGAGTTATTATCGCGATAAGTCTTCTCATCTGGGTCAGTCTTAGTTTTCACAGCCACAGTATCAGGATAGATGTTTCGAGTGTGGTGATTACCGTCATATCCGAACGACCTGTCTGAGATTAGTGTGCATTCCTCCACAACAACAGGGCTCTCATGCCATGATTCTAGCATCAGGTGCACCACCGCCCCCTCATCCAACTAAAGGTAGGGGTCAGGACGCTAGAGGTGAAGGTCAGGCCGTTAGAGGTGGAGGCTAGGCCGTTAGAGGTGGAGGTCATTCAGCAGGAGGCCATCCTAGAGATATGGTTTAGAGTGGTAGGGCCAAGACCTCATGTTATGCATTCCCAACCAGGCCTGAGGCTGAGTTATCTGATGCTGTTATCACAGGTACTATTTCAGTTTGCAGTAGAGATGCTTCAGTCCTATTTGATCCAGGGTCTACATACTTCTATGTGTCATCTTACTTTGCTTTATATTTGGTTGTGCCTCTTGATTATTTGAGTTCTCTCGTGTATGTGTCAATACTGGTGGGGGATTCTACTATTGTAGATTGTGTCTATCGCTCATGTGTGGTCATTATTGGTGGTCTTGATACTAGCATAGATCTTTTACATCTCGATATGGTCGATTTTGAAATCATTTTGGGGATGGATTAGATGTCACCTTATCATGCTATATTGGATTGTCACACCAAGACCATGACCTTAGCCTTGCCAAGGTTGCCTTGATTAGAGTGGAGAGGGACTCTTGTTTATTCTACCAGTAGGGCTATCTCTTATATGAAGGCTCAGCGGATAGTCGAGAAGGGGCTTTTGGCTTATTTGGCTTATGTTTGTGGTTCTAGTGTGGAGGTTCCTTCCTTGGATTCTGTACCAATCCTTCCTTGGAGTTTCTAGAGCTATTTCCTGCAGACCTATCGGGGATGCCACTCGATAGGGATATCAACTTATGTATTGATTTCGTTCGGGGCACTCATCCCATTTCTATTCCGCCATATCATATGGCCCCGCCAGAGTTGAAAGAGTTAAAGGAGTAGTTGCAAGATTTTCTTGATAAGGGATTTATTAGACCTAGTATCTCACCATGGGATGCGCTCATGTTGTTTGTAAAAGATGGATTGATTAGGATGTGCATAGATTACCAGCGGTTGAACAAATCCAGCATCAAGGACAAGTACCTATTGCCGAGGATTGATAGATTACCAGCGGTTGAACAAAGCCATCATCAAGAACAAGTACCTATTGCCGAGGATTGATGACTTATTTGATCAGCTTCAGGATGCCAAGGTGTTTTCAAAGATCGATTTGAGGTATGGCTACCATCAATTGAGGATTAGGGCATCCGATGTCCCTAAGACAGCTTTTCAGACTTGGTATGAGCATTATGAGTTTCTAGTAATGTCATTCGGTCTAATAAACTCCCCAACAACATTCTTGGATTTGATGAACCGGGTGTTCAAACCCTGTATGTATTCCTTTGTGGTTATTTTTATTGATGATATCTTGATCTAATCCCGCAGTCGAGAGGAGCATGAGAAGTATCTTCGGACCGTTCTTCAGGGTCTGAGAGATAGCCAGCTATATGCTAAGTTTTCAAAATGTGAGTTTTGGTTGATTTCAGTTGCTTTTTTTGGCCATGTTGTATCATCAGAGGGTATTCAGGAGGATCCTAAGAAGATTGAGGTCGTTCCGAATTGTCCTAGACCTACTTCAGCCATAAAAATTCGTATTTCTTGGGTTTGGCAGGTTATTACCATCGGTTTGTGGAGGTGTTTTCATTTATAGTAGCCCTATTTACCAGGTTGACTCAGAAGGGTGCCCCGTTCAGATGGTCAGACGAGTGTGAAGCGAGCTTTCAGAAGCTCAAAATACATTTGACTATAGTGTCGATATTGGTGTTACCCACAGGTTCAAGATCTTATACAGTATATTGTGACGCATCTCATATTGGACTTGGTATAGTATTGATGCAGAGTGGAAAGGTAATTGCATATGCTTCACGGAAGCTAGAAATTCATGAGAAGAATTATCTAGTTGATGGCTTAGAGTTGGCAGTCATTATTCACGCGTTTAAGATTTGGAGGTACTATCTATATGGTGTGTTGTGTGAGGTGTTCATGGATCATAAGAGTTTTTAGTATTTGTTCAAGCAAAAGGATCCCAATTTGAGGCAAAGGAGGTGGTTGGAGCTATTGAAAGACTATAATATCACCATCTTGGATCATCCCGGGAAGGCCAATATGGTGGCCGATGCTTTGAGTAGGAAGTCAGTTTGTATGGCAACCTTGCGTACATTCCAGTCGGTGAGATACCTCTTGCCTTAGATGTTCATGCCTTAGCTAATCAGTTCTTGAGATTGGATGTTTTTGAGCCCAATCGTGTTTTAGCTTGTACAGTCGCTCGGTCATTCTTGTTTGAGCGTATCAGGGAGCGGCATTATGATGACCCTCATTTACTTGTCCTTAGGAACACAGTGAGGCACGGTGATGCGAAGTAGGTTACAGTGGGAGATGATGGAGTTTTGAGGATGCAGGGTCATTTGTGTGCCTAATGTTGATGGACTTCGTAAGTTGATTCTAGAGGAGGCTCACAGTTCCCGGTATTCTATTCACACGGGCGCCTCCAAGATTATCATGTCTTGTAACAAAATTATTGGTGGAGGAGGATGAAGAAGGATATTATTGCATATGTATCTCGATGTCTAAATTGTCTGCAAGTACGAGCATTTGAGACCTGGTGGTTTGCTTCAGAAGATAGACATTCCTGAGTGGAAGTGGGAGCATATCACTATGGATTTTGTTATTGGACTCCCACGGAGTTAGAGGAAGTTCGATGCAGTTATTGTGGATAGACTGACCAAGTCAGTGTATTTTATTCCTGTGGCAGTTTCCTATTCTTCGGAGTAGTTGGCAGAGATTTATATTCGTGAAATTGTTCATTTTCATGCTGTGCCCGTGTCTATCATTTTTGATTGAGGAATGCAATTTACCTCGTACTTCTGAAGGGCAGTACAACATGAGTTGGGTATACGGGTCAAGTTGAGCACATCATTTCATCCTCACACAGACGGACAGTCCGACCATAGTATTCAGATGTTGGAGAATATACTTCGCGCCTGTGTTATTGACTTGGAGGTTCTTGGGATCAGTTCTTGCCATTAGCGGAGTTTTCCTACAACAACAAATATTAGTCAAGAATCCAGATGGCTCCCTATGAGGCATTATATGGTAGAAGGTGTCGATCGCGTGTTGGATATTTTGAGACAGGGGAGGCTTGGTTAATGGGTACATATTTGGTACACTGTAAGGTTCGTGATATGGCATTCATGGTCTCAGAGAGAGTATTACTTTGTACAGTTTTGAATTTTTGTTAAATATTGTAAGTCTAAAAATTTAATGGTTTTTAAGAAATCGTTAATGTTTGATCTTACTGGTATCGGGTTTGTATTTTAGTTCTGGAGCCCGGTTTAGGTTGAGTATAATATTTAAGACATGTTTGTGAAATTTGGTGAGAAACTGAGTTGGTTTGAAGTTATTTGGGCGTTCGATTGAGAAAATAGAAATTTTAAAGTGTTCTTAAGAATTCCATTTGATTTGGTGCTAAATTCGTAGTTCTAGTTGCTATTTTGGCGATTTGATCATGCGAGCAAGTTTGTATGATGTTTTCAAGACTTGTGTGCATGTTTGGTTTGGAGCCCCGAGGTCTTGGGTGAGTTTCGGATAGGCTACAGAGTTTTTTGAACTTAGAAAATTTTGCTAGTATGCTTCAGGTCTCCAGACGTCACCATTGTGAGGTTTGGCTAGCAAATGCAAGCCTCATATTTGCAAAGTATTCATTTCAATTGCAAGAAATTGGGCTGGGGGTGGATTTCGTATTTGCGAATATTAGGATCGCAATTACGATCACCTAAGGTCGCATTTGCGAACAATATTTTGCGTTTGCGAAGGAAACAGAAATGCGTAGAGTTTGCATTTGCGAAGCTTCTCTCGTATTTGCGGAGCTTTGCAATTGCGAAGCTCAGGTCACAAATGCAACATCTACAGTTATTCAAAACATAAGTTAGACTGGATTTTCTCCCATTTCCCACTTTTTTCAAATCCTAGAGTGAGGAGTAATTAGGGTGATATATTGAGGAGGAATAAGGGTGAATTGCTATTATATGGTGGGATCGGATTGCGCACCGCAACTGGAGGAATAAGGGTAATATATTGAGGAGGAATAGGGGTGCTATAATACGGTGGGATCGGGTTGCACGCCGTAACTAGAGGAATAAGGGTAATATATTAAGGAGGAATAAGGGTGTTATAATATGGTAGGATCAGGTTGTACGCCGCAATAGGAGGAATAAGGATGGATTGATATGGAGTAATAAGGATAAATATTCATATTAACATTGATATATGGTGGGATCGGGATGTGTGTCGCACCAGTTTATGTGTCTATGTATCTTTCTTCTACTATGTAAGTTTTTCGGTCTCTTGCATATCACTTAAGGATTGATTATAGCTTGATATTGTCAAGACACTTGAGTTCTGTGTTCATTTCTTGCAAGTTACTGCTTTATATTATCATGTCCTTGTTTTTGCTTTTATTACACACTGTATGCAAGTTATATTGTAGTTGCCCTGTTGTAGCCTCGTCACTATCTCATCGAGGTTAGGCTCGGCATTTACCGGTACATGGAGTCAATTGTACTATTACTTCATTCTATACTTTTTGTGCAGATTTTAGAGTAAGTAGTTGCTGATCGAGAGGTCAGTTGCAAATATTTTCAACTTGGAGATCCAAGGTAGTCCTACAGGCGTCCGTAGGCCCTAGCGCCCCTTTCTACATCTCCATATTACTATTTTCTTTATTTCCAAAACAACTGTAATTTCTTTCGGACTGATGTTTGTAGAAAATCATAGTGTGTTCGTGAATTATGACACCAGATCTCTGGGTAGAAGTATTATGTAAACGAAACTGATATTTATGCATCTTACATTTAATTTGCTTCATTTTGCCTGTTTACTGATGATTATTAAAAATTAAAATAAATGGCTAAATAACCTCTAACTTTGGCTTGCCTGGCAAGTGTGATGTTAGGCGCCATCACGGTCCCGACGGTGAAAAATTTAGGTCGTGACAGCAGAGGTGGTAAAAGATATGTGATTGTACTTGTTGATGATTACTCTAGGTTTATTTGGACATTGTTTTTAACATCTTAAGATGAAGCATTTTACATGCTCACTTCTTTTGTTAGAGAAACTCATAAACAACTTGGTAATTAACTTGCATCAATTGGTCTGATTATTGCATTGAATTTTGAAATGCTAAATTTGCTGAATTTTGTGATGAGCATGGCATAGATCATAACTTTTCTGCTCCCGGGACTACACAACAAAATGGAGTAGTTGAAAGAAAGAATAGGACACTTGAAGATATGGCTAGGACTATGCTTCTTTCTAGTAAACTACCCCATAGCTTCTGGGCAGAAGCTATAAATACTGCAAGATGCACCAGGTGCATGACTATACTTCTTGTAGAGAAGATTCCCTACGAGTTACTTAAAGGGATAAAACACAAACATATCCCATCTTAAGGAATTTTGATGCTAGTATTTTGTGCACAACAATGGTAAAGACTCCCTAGGTAAGTTTGATCCCAGAAGTGATGAGGGGGTATTCTTTGGATATTCTTCACATAGCAAAGCTTATAAAGTATATAACAAAAGAACTATGTGTGTAGAATAAAGTGTTCACATGGTTGTTGATGAAACTAACATTTTTCTGAGAGGCAGGAACATGACGATGAAGCAATTGGGCTGGTAAGAAATTCAAATGAAACCATAGCCTAGAATGAAGCTACACTAGAGGAAGGAACATATGATGGAACTTGTTCTTCCACCCAGAGCAACATGACAGGAGGAATAGAACAAAGAGGAAATGACTCTCAAACCTCAAGGGAACATGTCCATGAACTTGTTCCACGTAGCAAAGTATTGAAGGAACATCAAGGGGAAACCAGTTGGCTATGAAATCATACTAGTATCAAAGTTCCCATCCCATTGAGAATATAATCACTGACCCAACCTCTGGAATCAAAACTAGATCTTCATTAAAGAATATTTGTGATTTTGATGCTTTCTTATCTCATATTGAACCTAAAAATGTTGTTGATATTTAAAAGGAGTCAAATTTGGCATCTGGTACCAAGACCCGAGGATACATCAGTAATTGGCACAAAATGGGTCTTTAGAAACAAGCTTGATAATGATGGAACAGTTACAAGGAAAAAGGCAAGATTGGTGGTTCAAGGATATAGCCAAGAGGAGGGCATTGACTATGATGAAGCATTTGCTCCAGTTTTAGGGTTGGAAGCAATAAGACTCCTCATAGCCTTTGTTGCTTACATGGAATTCACCCTTCACCAGATGGATGTCAAGAAAGCCTTCCTCAATGGCTATCTAAAGGAAGAAGTGTTTGTCAAGCAACCTCCGGGGTTTGAAAGCAAGGAGTGTCCTGATCATGTGTATAAAATTGACAAGGCACTCTATAGGATCAAGCAGGCTCCTAGAGCATGGTATGAAAGATTATCAAAATTCCTGCTTGAACATGGCTACAAGAGAGGTAAAATCAATAAAACTTTATTCTTGAAGGAAAAAGGTAAAGACCTCTTACTATGCATATATACGTTGATGATATAATCTTTGGAGAAACTATTGATAATCTAAGTAAAGAATTTGCTAAACTAATGGGGAGTGAATTTGAAATGAGTATGATGGGTGAGCTTAATTTCTTTATACAAATTAAATAAAACCTAAATTGAACTGTAATCCATCAGCAGAAACATGTGAAAGAGTTGCTTAAAAGGTTCACAGCAATTGAGTACAACATGAAGCAGTAGCAACATACTCAGTTTCAGTAGTAGATAAGGCCACTGCATTTTACTTTTTTGTAGCCCAAGACACAAGACATGAACCTAGAAAATGTTCCATACCCGAGGTTCTCTTCCTATCCGCAAGAAAACCTGCATAATCAGCGTCATCATATCCTACTAGGTTGAAATTACTACATTTTGGATACCAAAGACAAAGGTCAGTGGCACCTTTTATATATATCAAGATTCTCTTGACATCAGTCAAGTGGGACTCCTTTGGATTTTCTTGAAATCGAGCACAAAGGCCCACACTGAAAACAATGTCAGGTCTACTAGTACTGAGATATAAAGAGAACCAATCATTCCCCTATGCAACTTTTGATCAACAGATGAACCAGGTTCATCTATATCCAATTTTATGGTTGTTGCTATAGGAGTGTCTATTTGTTTTGATTATTCCATTTTAATCAAATAACAATTAATGGAATTTGAAATTGTGTTGGTTGTATCCTTATATTTTGTGATAAAACTAGTGCCATTAGTATGACAAAGAATCTGGTTCATCATATGACAACTAAGCACATAGATGTTTGGCACCATTTTTTGAGGGATAACTATGAGAAAGGTTTGATCACTGTGGAGTTTTGTGCTACTGACAAGGAAATAGCTGACATCTTCACAAAATCTTTGAATAGAGATCACTTTGAGAGGAACAGGTTGGAATCAGGGATGATTAAGATCACCTAAAAGGACCAGTTCAAAATTAAATGAAAAAAATTGAAATATTTTTTTTGGTTAGAAAGTCTGTAAATTGTGTATATAATTAGATTAAATCTTGCTTAGTCTTATATTTTAAATAGTATACTCATGTGCCATCTACTAAAATGACTCATTAATCTCTAATGATATTTTCTCTATTTTGGTAAATTTAGACTTACACAAGAGAATTCTCAGTGAAGAACTTAGTTCATCATCAAGATTACTCGGTATATTTTCTACACTCTGCATAATTTGAAATAATAATATTTGGGTCATGAGCAAAGTTCTACCTAATTCTAAACTTTTTTGGACTTATCTATTACAAGTGAACCAGTTCCATCCAAAAGAGTCCTAACCGAATTGAAGTACATAGATTCTAGGGATATACTCCAATGACTCTTCAAAACTGAATTTTAGTTTGATTAGACTTCTAAAAGTCTAGAAAGCTGTCGCTACACCATTAATTACTCCTCTTTAAATTGATTAACTTTAGTGTATTCCTTACTTCATCTCTCTCAAGTCGTAAAAAACTCTCATTCTTTTTCATGTCCCTTTATCACCATCACAGAAACCACTTCCACGCCTTCTACTACTCCTTCAACCACACCACTCTCTAAGTAAAGTAGAGTAAATATGGTGGCTCGTAAGATTGTCGCTGGAGGAGAGCAGATCAAGAAAATAAACAAACAATTGAAAGCAGGTAGGGAAGAAAAATCATAGAAATCTGATGAGTCTTTCAAATGTGCTACTGAGGGGGAAGAAATTTTTTCTTCTGAAATTGAAATCATCTGGCCCTAAAGTCACTCTTAAAACTATCTCTGAGGTTTCTACAATTTGGAAAATAGGTTTGTTCTGGTAGGATCTATAGCAGGTGATGAATCCATAGAGTCAGGAAGGGTTGGTGGTAAAAATGAAAAAGAAAAAGAACAAGAGAGTGAGGGTATTCGGAGTAATGTAAGGGGAAAGGGTATAAGAGTGGTTGATTCTTCATCCCCCCCTGTGAGTTAAACCAAAGACACAAGTGCAATGGATGTTTGGGGAGAGAAATCTGGTGGAATTGAGGAAAGTGTAAAGAAAATAGGGGGAAGTAGGTCCGGCGAAGCTTCTAAAGGGGTTGGTTCAACTTGGGAAAAATGTAGATGAACATGTTCCTTCTGAATAGGAAACCCTAGCAGACCTACTGGAAAATGTGAATGAGAGTTATAACCCAAAAAAGAAGGGAAATTCAAAGGCTAAAACCCCTGGCACTGCTAGGGAAAATAAGAAAAGGAAGGTTGCCCCATCTTTTACTGTTAAAATTCCTCCCACTAGAGGTAGAGCCACAAGAAGCCATAAAAACAGACTAAGGCAGAACTGGAGAAAGCCTAGAAAGAAAGAAGAAGAAAAGCAGTTGCTATGGGAAAGAAGAAGATGAGTGAGCCTGTTGAGGCTGTTCATCTTGATGAGATGGAGTTGGTCCTTCGAGATAAAGATGAGACTGAAGAAGTGGAGGTTCTGTCTCCCAACCCCAAAAAAGCCAAGACTTCCACTAAGAAGTCTGTTTCAGAGTCGAAGTCTGTTGAACCATCCACTTTGGAAAAAAGAACAAGGTCTGCCGTAAAGTCAAAACAAGTGAAAATGGTTGAGTAAGAAGAAGAAGTTGGGAGAAATTCTGGGTGTACCTGCTGAGGGGTACAATGATTATACAAAGCTTAAGTGGCCAAGCCTAGAAAATCTTCCTGCTGCCCTAGCCATTACCAGAAAATTTAGTGACAATGAGGAGGAAATTGAGCCCAAGGTTGTGTACAAGAGTGAGATAAAGACACCCCACAAAGTGCTATTTTAATTTGTCAACAAATGTGTTCTACCAAGGCAGGAAAGGAGGCACATTGCAAACTTCATAGACTTAGTCTTGATGTGGTGTTTGGATGGTGGGAGGCAGATTAATTGGCCTGGATTTATTATCCGGCTTCTTGATGGGGTTATAAATGTCACCAAGACTCATTCCATTCCCTATGGCTTCATTTCACGATTGTGCTTGCACATTTCAATGTACCTATAAAGAAGTGGGAGGTTAGTACAAGCAAGGACTATTTTAGGGAAAATACTCGACTTGCGTGTGACTATGAAGTCCATGCCACTCTTAAAGAACCTGGTTCATCCAAAAAGGTACTAGTGTATAGCAAGGTGCGAGCCTTGGTGCAAGAAGTGGGGCTAAGGATGCTAAGATTGAGAGGCTGAAGAAAAGGTTAGCAAAGGTGGAGACTGAGAGAGATGCTCTCAGAATTGAGCTGACAAGAGAAAAGTAGAAGATGGCATCTTCAAGATATGCTGAAACTCCACCAAGCTAAAAACCAAGCACCTGGTCCTTCCTAGCATAATGTAGATCAACTAGTGACCCATATCAGGATTTTTTATTTCTTTTGCTCATGTTTCCAGAATGGGAGTCTTGGCATAACTAGTAAAGCTGTTGCCATGTGACCAGGAGGTCATGGGTTCAAGCCATGGAAACATCCTCTTGCATAAATGCAGGGTAAGGCTGCGTACTATAGACCCTTATGGGTCGGACCTTCCCTGGACCCCGCGCATAGCGGGAGCTTAGTACACCGAGCTGCCCTTTTTTCTCATATTTCTAGTGTTTTATTTCTTCTTATGTTGTGTGGTAAATTCTTATAAATCATCAATAAAATTCACTGCCTTTTACTCTAACTGTTTGTTTATATTTCTTTGCTGGTTAAAATTCTTAGCTTGATCTATGATGATTAATCCATAGTTGCATTTGAAATAGCCCCAGTGGCCATGAGTAAATTTTAAAATCTGGTTATCTTACATATTTATGCAACTTTTCGATGATGCCAAAAGGGAAAAAAAGGCTGTGATTTACACTTTGAACAGTGGTGTTTCTAACCTAATGAACCTGGTCCTTGATGATAAATGATAAAAAGGAAAAATGATTCCAACGGTGTGTTGATGTTGAGCTGAGTTGAAATAGGGTCTAAGCTTATAAAAAGCACTGCGTTTGTCATCATCAAAAAGGGGGAATTTTTTGGCCCAAGTGAAGGTTTGTTTTAAGATTGACAAAGGAAGCTCAGGCATAAACCAGGTCCATCCCTTGTGTGCATAGACATGGGCAAATTCGAACAAGTGATATACACGTGAAGGAGATAAGCTTAATTTGGTATATTTGTTATCTCCTGATCAAAAAGATTGCATAATTGATAAGGAGAAGGACTCCTTACTCAAAGAGAACACTATCCAAGATACGGAAGAAGTTAGAGGTTGAAGTTAAGTAGAACTCTTCAACCAAGGAAGAGTAGCATTAGAACTCTACTTATTTTCTACTCTACTTTATAAATCATAGGATGTTCTCATTTTATGTTACAACTTCCATAAATGACTCTATTCATAGAAATACTAGAGGTTCCTATGTTCTTGATTCCCTATATGTCTTATTACTCTATCGTCTATTCATGGGTCTCAGAAAAATATGTAAGTTGATAAAGTTTATTTCATGATATTAATTAGAGGCATAATGGTCTTATGACGTTCCAAGAGATTTTATTAACGCACTTGTCATGCATTGCATTTATTTAAACATGTACATTGACCCATGATCAGCTGGTGTTATATATGCGTATATGTATATATATGTATATAGGATATGGGAAAAGGTTATGGAGTTATATACACGCCACCACCTGATCAGCTGGTATATGTTGATGATTTGCCCACAATGGCCAAGATGATATGATGGGATGTCCTCGGAGGCTTGATGATGTTATGAACGCATATACCCATGCATGGTATGAGATTTATATGCATATGCATGACATTATAAGTATTAAATGATTCACAGATCTATTCAGACTTACATTTCAAGTATTTTACTTCATGTTTCTCTCATGTCTATTATTTACTGATTTTTATTTCTTATATACTCGATGCATTATTTGTACTAACGTCCCTTTTTCCTGGGGATGCTGCATTTCATGCTCGCAGGTTCCAATAGACAGGTTGAGAGTCCTCCAAGTAGGCTATCAGCTCGGCGAAAGATGTTGGTGCGCTCTATTACTCTGGAGTTTCTTGTTTGGTCAGTATGATTTAGACGTGTATTGTTTGTATGGCGGGGCCCTATCCCAACCTTTATGATAAGTATGTACTCTTAGAGGTTTGTATACATATGTCATGTATACGGATGCATGTATGGCCTTGTCGGCTTATATTTTAAGTATATAATGGATTATATTGGCCTTATAGGCTCGTATATAAATAGTATGATTTTCTATATCAAGTTGGGTCGTTCTATGTCAGGTATTCCATCATATTTACTCTGGTTATATCATGACAACCCTTATGTCCCACTTACCTATGATGATGTAACAAGAAATATATGTTATGTTGGTGCTCGTGACCCTTCGGTTTGGGTTGTGATAGAAGTGGTATCAGAGTAGTTTTTTCCTAGGGAGTCTACAAGCTGTGTCTAGTAGAGTCTTGTTTATGAGTGTATCGTGCCCCACACTTATAAGCAGGAGGCTGCAGGGCATTTAGGATTGTCACTCATTCTTCTTACTCTAGATCGTTTGGTAGATCTTAGTTGTAAGAACTCAATTTCCTAAACTCTATCTTATTCAAAATAAGATGATGCCTACATCCGGAAAGATAGGTGGTAAGAGATTGAATATGACTATGGAAGAGTTGAGTTAGAAGAATTCAATTTTTCATGATGCTTAGCATAAGTAAATATAAGGTCTTTAGCAGATCATGTGTGTACTAAGATGTATAAGCTTATTGATAAGGAGAATTAAGGCAAGAATATCGATCCACAGTTATGGTGAAAGACAATCAGAGATTCAGAAGATAAATACAAATTTCAAAAAGCAAAAGAGGCAAGATGAACAAGGGTAGCAGTTAATAAAGGTTAACAGTATTTATAACTTAGGCAGGAGAATATAAGCCTTTTGAGTTACCTTTAGCAGTAACAGAGGTATGCACAATTGGCCATACCAATCTCATTATACCCTATAGGAGCTAATATCTATTATTTAAGAAGAGGATGGGATACCAGAATCCGGTTGGGGTTAGAGTAACCCAAAATGGTGGATGGATTGTTTGTACTAGTTGACGTTTCCGAAGGATATTGCAAATGTGCTAATAAATCTCCTTATGAGACATCCAGATGGTGCACTCTAAAATAGTACGGCTTGATATGAGTACTGCAAAAATAGGCACTGAAAGCATTGAAGAGGTAAATATTACCTAAGCGTGGCTCCCATCCCTAGTAGAGAAAGAATGTTAGGCGATTTGAAGAGCCAATGGATGGAGCAAAGGGAGCTAAAAGCAAAAGACTGTCTTGTTGAAGTTTAGAATAAAATGATAGACAGAAATGTTTAGTGAAGCATTATAAGTAAGATGTAATACATGGACGATGATGGTAGGAAAAAAAAGAGAGAAAGAAACAGTATTATAGAGTCTATAGTTAAGGGAAGGGAAAGACGAGAAGTGGCTGGCCTTGAGACAATAAAAGAATATAGGCCATAAAGTCATATCCTCATTTCAAAAATAAGCTCGTGACTCCAACGCGACAACTAGAAGGGAGAGTAAACATCAGAGTAATAGAAATCAGTATGGGCTGGTGAACAAGACAAACTAAACATGAATTAAGGACTGGGTGATTTGATAATAGTCATCATCATGAGAATTTCATATTGTGTTCCGACGATAGTAGAATGGACAACAGAAGAAGATTTATGAGAAATTTTGAGAATGTTCATTTAGGAAGACGCTTTCCTGAAGCAATCAATGTGAGCAAAGTTAAGCTTAAAGAACTGTATGTGCCAGTTAAACTAAGTGTCACCATAGCAAGTAAAAAAATTTGTTACCCTTGGTACAGAAGTATTACCACAAGGAGAGTAAGGGTCATCAATAATATGAAAGGACGCCAATGATGAAGAGATAAAACATATATAGGTAGGTCGTTGTAGCTCAAACTCTCAATACTCCACTAAAAGGGGGAATATAGAGTGATGTGGCGTTAAGTCAGAATTAAATGATTCTAGTAATTATGGAATAATAAAGGAAGAATGTGATAAAAATGAGATTGCATTTATCCAAATCCTACATATATGCTTCAATTCCAGAACATTATGCAAGTACGACATCAAGGAGAGGAAGTAAGGGTTTTGGCCAGGGATGTTATTGATAAAAAAGAGCCAGTGCGATCGGTAAGTTAAAACAAAGGAAATAACCTAAGAAAGCTTACGTGGAATATTGATATGAGAATAGGTCAACGAGCAGTTAGCAATTGACTCAGGAAGAGCCTGCTTATGGCTAGACAAGTGGTTACAGACGAATCAAGGGATCGTACAAGATTAACATAGTGAAACCCAATATAATGAATTCAGCCTCGTGGTAATGTCATTATAATAATTGAGATACATTCATATAGGAGTTGGTGTAGTTAAAGGTACCATATGAATGTTATGGGAATAAGAGAGAGTACCACTGGGAAGATAGTCAAAATATCAGTTCAGAAGAAGCCCTACAAGCATAACGTCGTGGAGGTAAGTAACTATGGATAATTATAGGCAAGAAAGTACATCAAAAGGTCCTTCGAGTATACGATGCAATAAGTTTGCAGCTTTACAAGAGTCAGAGGGTCCTCCCTAAGTACTAAAACAAAAGAATAGATGAGGGAATAATTAAGAAGGCTTCAGCCTAAGCATAGTGACCTAAAGAGGAAATGGTCTGGTAACAACAGTCTCACAACAGCATTGTATGCACTCCATAAGAAAATGGCACCTACCGTGGCTAATGAACGAAAGTAAAGTTAGAAGTGATATTCAAGATCATATGAATTGTATGGACTTCTAATATGTTTGGTCACTAAGTTAAGCTAAGTATGAACGTAACAAGGAGGCAGAAAGACCAGGAAAAGTAATTTCTTACATTTAAAGAAAGTTAAGAAGGAACGAAAAGAATTATTCGATTAATGACCCAGAGTTAGTTACGTTATCAACGCACTTAAGAGTTTAGAGTTTTATACATACAGCATATATGTTGACAATCATACAGACGTAAAAAAACTCCGGTATACTTTAAAAGAAAGAATTGAGTCTAGGTCATAGACAATGGATTGAATTGTTAGAAGATTATATCGTGGATATTCCATAGCGTCCATGAAGGGCTAAAGTAAGAACTCATACGATGAGCTGCAGATCGAAAGATAGCTTAAGGCCACATAAAGGTTGATCAGAGGGAAGAGGAAACTAAAGAATTACATCAACTAAGTAAATTAGGAGTCGATTATTGGACCCAAAAAGTTATAGACATCATGATTGAGAACATTGCAGAATCACTCTTAATATCAGAGGTACAAGAAAGATAGTACAGTAGCCATATTATATAACGGCTCTATGATAAAGCCAGTTAGAAGAGTACCAGCCTTATAAGAAGTTAGTATGAAACTCCCACCAGATTGTGTATGAACCAAAGTTGTAAGTGTTATAATAAAATATCCAAGTTGTAGATGTAAATTTTACCTATGTGGAAGGAAGGTCATAAAAGAGATATAGGATATAATGCGAGATTTTAAGGTAAAGGTAAACAACGTACGAGATTCTTAGATGCAGAAGGTTGTGAAAAGTTCATACTTCAGATAGAAGGCTAGAAGAGCGGAGATTCAGTATCCAGGAATGATAGCAATATTGTCAGTGGCATATCTTCCAGCCTATGGTTTCTAGGTATTGAGAGATCTAGTCAAGAGAGAAAAGAAGAGTTGGAGATGATGTGATGTCTCACTTGATGTTCCAGAATAATATAAGAAAATATATGGTGCAATCAAGTTGAAGGAAAGTGGAGAATAAATTAAATAGATATGTGTAGGTCACAAGCTAAAGTATGGTAAAGCGACAAGGTTTTAGGAGACATGGTTAAGGATAAGAAAGTGCGAGTGAGAAAGTGATGAAATGGATAAGCCCTCAGGATTAAGCCTATGAAAATAAGAAGATCTGATGGTTTCTCTAAGTTATACAAAGCTCAATATAGCCTGAATGAACTCAAAGAGCTGAAGACTAATGGCAATTAGAAGAGATGGAATGCATCCCTGGTAGAAGAATAAGGGTGTGATTGTTGTAGATAAAGGATGATGTTTGGGCCTTCAATTGAGTTATGATTTGAAGAAGAAAAAAGGGGTATCTCATGAGTTGTACGGGATTAGAATAACCCCCAAAGGATGAATCACATTGGGATACTATGAAATACGGTTATGGAAGCATGGTATCGCCCCCAGGTAGATCAATTTAATCATTTTAGATATTCCCTGATGAGACATGAGCCCTAGTGACAGTGTTACATAAGAGGTCAAGTTATCGGTATTAAGGTGAATCAACGATGGATGGATAAAAGTTAAAAAGTATGAGATGAGATTAGACCGATATTATTAAGATGAATAGTCATGAAGAAGCATTAAAGGACTTAGATTTATGCATATAGGATAAGGAACGAGAGTAACCTAGAGTTTGGTAGTAGACCTTAGTAACAATAAATCAAAGGTAAGAGCTATGACAGTAAAGTCATACGGATGGATAAACAGATCTATGAAATAAGGCATAACAATATTCGTAAGTTCAACAAAGTACTCGAGTGAAGAGCATCAATATACCCATAGATACCCAGAGGGACGTCTTATCAAGCTCTGTATATGTTTACAAATTGAGGCCTAGAGATTGGCGAAAAGCTGGAGGAAAAAAGAGAGAAGAGTCGCATAGGCGCACATACAAGGTCAGAGTCGTACAGGCTGCATGATAGAAGGTAGAAACAGTTACGACCACAAGTCATGGTGTGAGAAAGAGGCCTAAAGGGGAAATACCCTGGCCTTTGGAGTTATTCACAGAATAGTTGCCTAGATGGAAAGGAGAGTACTAAAGTATTCAGAAGACATAAGTTATGAAATGATAAGTACATCAGTCAACATTCGAAGACGAATGTTCCAATGGGGGGAATGATGTCACACCCCATATTTTCGTACGTGAAAGTACGCCATGCGTAAATTGACGGAAGCTCGAAAAATGAGATGTTACTGTGAACAACTAATTTTTGACCACACCTAAATTCTATATTATTTTAGTGTAAATATTTATTTTATGTCTAATCTTGATATTTTAAACCTTTATCTCACTTTTAGTAGAGTTTATAAAAAAATTACAAAAATATTCACGCTTTTAGAACATAAATTTTAAAAATGAAAAACTGAAAAAAATATATATATGATTTATTTTCAATAAAATTTTAATAAGTAAGTCATGGCATTTTTATAAGTATCACTTAAACTTTAAAGTACATGTAAATAGGTAGTTTTCTTATATATTTTCCTTGGTGTAAAAGTAATTGATCAATATTCTTATTTCATAATTTAATTTATCTTTAAAAACTTTTTTTTTTTTAAAAGAGACCAAAATAAAGTAAACTTGCGTCAAAATTGAAAAGTTTGTTATCAAACTTTATCAAAATGTTTGATCCTTACCTAAAAAGAAAAACACCCACAATTCCCATATTTTCTTAAACTCCTCACGTCCCAACCCCCGCGTCCCCAATTCCCTCACTCACACACAGGCACGATCCCCTGTCTCTAATCTCTCATCATTACACGATCTCCCACCACTTCACAAAGGACTAGTTTTTGAGCACTATATAATTAAAGACTTTATAAACGAAAAGGGGGAATTGAAGAATGTTTAAGAGACAAGATTAAGAGATAGCATCAGGTTTCCTTTATATAAAGAAAGAATTACACCTTTTTATTTGAAGAAATTTAAAGAGGAAAGCATGGAGTTTTAAATAGAGTTTTAAATTTTAGTCGACATTCAGTTTATTGTTCGGGTTCTGATTTTGCTCTAAGGTTTTAGTCTTGATCATGGTTACTATTTCCTCTCGCTTCTGTTTGTTGCTTGGATTTTGTCACTTAAAATTATTCTGAGGCTCCTCTCTTATAGATTGAAAAAGATTTGCTCTACAGGTTCTCTTCTAAATTATATATTCATCTTTTACTTATTTTAAGTTCTAGTTTTGCATTTTGAAAAGTTATTTAGAGATGCATGAATTATGTGTTGTTTGAAACATTTTAAGAGAAGGAAATCTTTTAAGGTTTTTTTCTTTTTCTTTTATTATTATATATGAAGTGTGTTTATGATTTTCTCATTAACGTTGTTTTACATCTGTTTGACACTTCAGAATTTGGTTCATTTTAGATATTAAAATATCGTTGTTAAAAAATTTCCATGGTTCATTCCATTATTTGGGTTGCCGAATTTTGTTTCTTTCTAAGTAGTTAGACTCAGTAGCTTTAAATTTTATAATAAATTGGCTACACCAACTAGTAGGTTGTCCATTTTTCTTCTCCTTTTATTTTTAAGTAAAGATGCATGTCAAAAAATTTCATTAGTCTCATTATAGATTCTTAGGTAATTAATTATGTATTTGTTTGAAAGTTCATGTACTAGTGCTAGAATGATATTTGAATGAGGAGCAATCCCCTCTCACATAATGCAATACACCCTCCTCTCATTTAAATCCTTCAATCCATTGATAAAATTCAAAGAAATTTTATTTGGGATACTACAAGTACTTCTAAAAAGCTTCACCTCATAAATTGGGATACTGCCACCAAGGATATAAAAGAAGGTGGATTAGGTATCCACAAGGCAAAGCATAAAAATTTAGTTTTTCTTTCAAGCCTTGTGTGGAGACTCATAAAAAATCCTTCATTACCTTGGTGTTATCTTATCATGTCAAAGTTTGCTCACTCAAAGACTATTACAAACATTTCTTTCATCTGGAAATCCATCCTCCAAGGATGGAAACTATGCAACAAGGAAATTCTGTGGCATCCCTCAAAAAATTTGAGCTTAAACATTTGGTATAACAACTGGATTTATAACACTCTTACCCTTAGAAGCTCTATTGAGGGCCCCCTCAATAAAAGTAAATGTGATCTTTCCCTGGGCAAATTAATTAGGGGCAATAGTTGGGATCTAAGTAAAATTAGCTTTGAATTACCCCCTAAGGTTATTCACAAAATTAGTCTTACTCCTACCCCCCAAATAATTCCAATGTGAATGATCTCAGTTAGAAACTAAGCTCTAATGGAATTTTCTCCACAAAATCTTGCTATAACCTTCTTAAAAATCCCTTCCCTCCTTCTAATCGTTATAAATGGATATGGGATCTTCATTGTCCTAACAAGATCAAAATCTTGCTTTGGAAGTGCTGTCACAACCGTGTTTCGTGTAGAGCTTATCTTCAAAAAATTGGTATGAATGTGGATGACACATGTACTACTTGCTGAATGGGCATTGAGAGCATCCAACACATCTTCCTCAACTGTGCCTCAACGCAAAAATTTCGGACAGCCATGGGCATTAGCTACCATAACAATATGGGTGATATTAATTGGCTTACTGACCTTCGTCAATCAAAACTCTCATAAGATTAATTGGCATACTCTTTTTTCCTTTTTGCATTTGGGAAATCTGAAAAAATAGGAATAACAATAATATCAATAACCGTCACTGCCATCCCGACATCAAAAAACCCTTGCATTTTGCATGGGAATATATATTTTTCACTGAAAAGAACCCTTTTAGAATCAAGAAAATTCCCATTGAGACTAGGTGGTACAAACCACCAAAAAATACTACTCCCTCTGTTTCAATTTATGTGAACATATTTCCTTTTTAGTCCGTGCCAAAAAGAATGACCTATTTCCCTATTTGGAAACAATTTACCTTTATGCAATGATGTATAGCCACACAAAATATATGTGCTTCATTTTACACCACACGTTTAAAAGTCTTCTCTCTTTTCTTAAACTCAGTGCCCAATCAAATGTGCTCACATAAATTGAAACGGAGGGAGTATTAAACTTAACTGTGATGGTGTTTTCTCTTCTACTAACAATGCAGCAGGAATTGGTGGGCCATTTCTCAATAGTAATGGTGATTGGATTTTGGGATATCAAAAACCGACACATGCTGCCTCCCCAATTCATGCAGAATTACTAGCACTTCTGGAAGGGCTAAAAATTGCAGTAGACTTTAAAGAGACAAACATGGAAATTGAAACTGATAGCACGGATATCATCAAACTACTACATGAGGACTGTATTAACTTTCAAAATGTTATTCTTGAATGCAGATAGTTAATGCACCAACTGAAGCTCCCAATACCGAGGCACAACTTTAGGGAAGGAAATGAAGTAGCTCATCGACAAGCTAAGGAAGCTTCGAAGAAACCTTCCAGTGACAAATGTGTTCACCATGCTCGTCTACCTTTTTTTGTGCAAGAAGAAATTCATAAAGACAAGCATGAATCTTGTAATAGTTTAAGAACTATCTCTACGGATGTTTGTAATTTCCTAGCGACTATGGGCAATAGTAATACCCTTAAGACTATGTTTTACTGTTGTACTTTATCTTTTAAGTAATATGAATATCGTGCTTTTATGTTAAAAAAAAGATATTTGAATTAGCTGGTAGGATAAATTTGGTGTTAAAATTTCAAATAATGTCATTGACGTATCTTAAGAAATTTTCCTTAGATTTTGTGAAAAGCTTTATGTTGATTTTTTTTTTTTCATTTGACTTCTAAATGTTCATTTGAAGACAAGCTAGAGAATAATTTTCATCATTAATTGTTTTATTTTTTAATTTATAATTGATAAATTGTTTAAAAATTTAGAGTTGTTTAATTCCAGAGCATATTCATTAGGCATATTACTTGCATCTAACATTAATAAGATGGCTTTTTTTATTATTTATCAAAATCAATACCATGTTTAAAGATTTATATTAAGTCTAGTATATCTTTTACACATAATAAAATTGAGAGTGCGAGATGAGTCACGAACTAATTCAAGACTCGTGCAATATAAAAAAAATATCTTGAATCTGAAAGAGATAAAATAAATGAAATCCTATAAATAGACTAGAAAAACTTTATATGTACTTGGAATATTAGCTCATGTGTTCATACCCGAACCTTGGATTGATGTGCTTAAATAATAAAAGGATCATGTGCGCATTCCGCGTCTTGATGCCTTTAGATTTAAAATAATTATATTATAACCATGTGTACAGTCCATATCTTGGTTTAACATTTAACTTCAAAGAAGAATACCTTGTGTGTGTACCGCACCTAGGTGAACATATAAAAACAAGTATAATAATTAATGAAGCGATAATAAATTTATAGTCAATAAAGCGACCGTGCTAGAACCACAAGACTCGAGTGGTGACTTACACTGTAACGACCCGACCGGTCGTTTTGAGATTTTACACTTTGATCTCCAGTTCTCGGGCACGACTTTCCCCGTGTAATGTATTATGACTGATGTAGATCGTTGATTTTAGTTTCAGGAAAATCGGAATTAATTTGAAAGAACAGTTTCAGTTAAAAGCTTTGAATTTGAAAGGTTTGACCAAGAGTTGACGTATTTGTATATGATCTCGGATAAAAAATTTTATGATTTGGTTAGCTTCATTGGGTGATTTATGATTTAGGAGCATGATCGGAATTAATTTTGGAGGTCCGGAGTTGAATTGGCGAAGTTGAGAATTTGGCGATTTCCGGTTGGTAGGTGAGATTTTGATCCGGGAGTCAGAATAGAATTCTGAGAGTTGCAGTAGCTTTGTTATGTCATTTGGGATGTGTGTGCAAAATTTCAGGTCATTCAAACGTCGTTTGGTCGTGTTTTTTATCGAAAGTGTATTTCAGATGCTTTTGGAAACTTATCTTGAATTTGATGGGTTTTGAGTAATTTGATGTTGTTTGAGGTGTTTTGATGATTGGAACAAGTTTGAATGATGTTATGGGTTATGTTGGTAGGTTTGGTTGAGGTCCCGAGGGCCTCGGTTGTGTTTCGGGAGGTTAAGCTGATCAATTTCATGTTTTGAGAACTTCAGAAAATTGCAGGTTTCAGTTGCTGGATTTTTGTTCATTGCGATCGCGTTGGCTCTCTCGCGATCGCATAGAAGCCTAGGAGGGAGCAGTTAAATTGTTTTTCGCGTTCGCACAAGTAGGGATGTGATCGCATAGCTGGGTAAAATTGTTGATCGCGAACGCGTAAGGCTTGTCGCATTCGCATAGAGTAAATTGGACCTAAGGTGTTGGTTGGAAATTGTTCATCGCGAATGCGGAGGGTGGTCTGCGATCGCTGATCACGCCTAACTATGCCTTATCAAAAGGACAATGTGGTCATTGCAAATATAATCTGGTTTACAAGTCCGGAGTCGAATCCCACAGAGAACTAAGGTTTAGCTACAGTTGTTCACTATCACCAAGAAGACAAGCTTGAACAATTCCTAACTTATAGATATTAAGATTCTTGTGTTTAACTAATTAACTAACAAATTAAAATAGTAAATTAACAACTAACGATACTGAGGGTTAGAGAAAGGATTAAGGAGGTCTAGAGTTATGATTTCCCCAATTGTCGGAATCCTTCCCGCTATATCTTCTATAATTTCACCTAAGTATTCTCTACCGATCATGAGCACTCTTATTACGATAAATCTCTCCCGATTAATTACGACAATTTACTAGACTCACTCTCCCGAGCTACGCTAGCTGGCTTTTAATACAGCTCACTTCAGATCGCACCCAAGGCTTCGTTATTCCTAATCCCGCCTTTAAACCCTCGGTTATTGATCTCTCATATACTCTGGGAGTGGTGTTGTTCAACAATTACCTAAATATGCACTCTCTCCCGAGCAATGCATACTAAATAGGCACGGCTAATTGAGAGCTCTTCAACCAACCACAATATAAACGTAGTTGAACAAATAGAGAAAAGCTATGGCTCAATTATATAAAAACATAACAAGAATTTATCCTACAAAAGGTTCTATCAAAACTCTAGATAACAAATTATCTATTCATAATGATATGTAAAACTACAATATTAAAAGTCATAACCAACAGTGAAAAATAGGAAGAGGAAGAAAAATTCGTAGAAGAATTTCCCGCCTTGCTCCTCGCGTGTTCTTGCCTCCAAGGGTGTTGTCTAACCCTAAAGTAGTGTCTCTCCCTCCTTATGTCTAATTTGTGTTCAAAATATGTCCCCCCCCCCTTCTTCTTGGCCGGCCTCCTTCATTAATATAGGGTTTAGGGCTTAAAATCCCGTGTTCTGAACTTTGGGCCCTAAAATTTCCGCGTTCTGCCGCGGTCCCACCGCGGTTACGCCAGGACCGCGGCCAGAATGGTCCTCTGAATCTTTGGTAATGTTCTGCCGCGGTCCTACCGTAACTGTGGTTTTTCACCCTGTTCTGTTTGAAATTTGGAAAAACATAAAACATAAAAATTGTAGACCTTTGAGTTAGATTTCCAACCATATATTGTCAAGCCCAAATAGAGTTCTGAGAAAAAAGTTATGTATATTTTACTAGATAGTGAGAAATATGCCTCCTCGAGTCTTCGTTTTGTTGTTTTATCATCCGTTGATTCCCGAATACAATCCCGGCTTAATTCCTTGGGCTTTTACTCAGACTTAAACGCTCCAAATTACTTGAATTCATTTCATAACATCTATATAGCTCGGAATCACTCCTGCAAGGCATAAAACACATCGTTAGAGCAAAACACTAGCGATTACAGAGCAAACTCAACTACAGTGCAGTAAATTAGAATGTAATAATTGACTAAAATACGTAATTATAGTCTATCATCAATCGCATAGAGTTATATGGCAGTGCATCCCATTCACATGGGTTCTGTTGCGTTTGCATAGAGTTAAATATGAGGACGGAGTTTTGTGCTTCGCGATCGCGAAGGTTTTCTCGCGATCGCATAGAAGAAAATATATCTGGGCAGAATGTTTTTTTTTAAAGTCATCTTGTTCGTGAATGTGGGTCTATTTTCACCCATTTCTGCTCATCTTGAGAGATTTTTGAAGAAGATTGAAGAGGGATTCAAGGGAAATGACTTGAGGTAAGAATTTTGGTCTCGAAACTCGATTATATTGTGAAATCCACCTAGAAATTCATGGAACTTAAGCTAAAAATGGAAAAAGTAGGGCTTGGAAATTTGAACTTTTGAATTGGGATTTGAAGGACCATTTGAGGTCGGATTTAAGAACTTTTGATATGTATGAGCTCGTGGGACGATAAGGAATCTATTGATGTGAAAATTTCTGAGTTTTGAGAAGTGGGCCCAGGGCTCGAGTTTTGGTAATTTCGGGATTTGTGCCCGTTATTGATTGTTTTCGCTTGGGCTTTGTTCCCTTAGCATATTGTGACGTATTCCTTCTAGTTTTGGATAGATTCGACACACGTGGAGGCCGATTTGAGGGGCAAAGACGTCGCGATCTAGAGTTGTAGCCGGTTCGAGGTGAGTAATGATTGTAAATGATATCCTGAGGGTTTGAAACCCCGGATTGCACATCGTAGTGCTATATTGAGGTGACTTGCATGCCGGATAGCGAGCGTGGGGTAGAGCACCATTGGGGAATGTGACTTGGTCCATCCCGATTGATGATTTTACCGTGTATTTGACTGAAATTTACTTGTTATCATCATGATTTGGGCTGATTGCCATAATTGGGTTTCGTGCCAACTATTTGAACCCTTCGGGGATTGTGATAACTATTTCCTATTGACTTATTACTTGAACTCAGTCATGTTGATTTCCAATGTTTTACAACTCAGTCATTTTTACTTGGTTTTGAGACTTATACGATATTTCTAAATGATGTTAGCTGAGAACTACTATTTTACAAATGCCCGAGGGGCTTGTGATGATTTTATCTGACTGAGTGAGGCCGACGGCGTGTGTTGTGAGGATACTATGGGATTGGGCTGCGCGCCGCATCAGTGTTATACTTGTACTGATATGAGGCCGATGGCCTGGATTTGATGCCACGAGATGGCTTGATATTGTGCTTGGGTCGTAAGGGGCCCCTCCGGGAGTCTGCACGCCCCTAGTGAGCGTCGTCGATAAAATATATGTGTTGATACCCAATTTTTCCCTATAAATTTTTTATACTCAAACTATTCTCAAAATAGTATGTGTATATGTATATAAGCATGCCCGAGAGTTTTGGTATTTTTTTCCTATTTTTTAAGATTTTTTAAAAAAAATCAATTTATTATCTATTTTAGTAGTACAAAGTCCAATAATTATTCTCAAAATTATCAGTTTTTGTAAATAGTTTATTTCCATCCATATATTTACATCAAAATATAATTAAGGAGATTTTTGCATATTTTTATAAATTTACTTGGTATTTTAAAGATAAGTTGCGTATAATTATAATTATAACCTATTTTTACGATTAATAGCGTTTTACAATTATAAAATCATTTCCAGTGTTTTAGATTAATATTTACGTATTATTAATTAGTTCAATGCTTTTAATTTGTTTTTAAAATCATTTTTAACTATTTTTTATAAAATGAAAAGGGAAAAATTGGCTATTTAACACATAGCCATTTCTAATTGCAATTGTAGCCCCAATTGACCCCAATTCCACACCAATATTAAACGACCCAATTTCAATCTTAACCCAACCCCATGACCCACTTTTAGACCCATCCGGTTTCCTATTTAATCCTGATCGTTGATCATTTTTTATCAACGGCCATGATTCGTTCTTTCCTTTTTTAATTCCCCTACCCGCTTTACCCTAATTCAGTCTATCATGTGTGCCGCCTTTGAATTCTCTTCACCTCCTAAATCTTCTCTAGCCCTCCCCGAAACCCTAGTTAATTTCTACCTACTTCCGTCCTATTTCCACCGGAATCCATGGCATTCTTGGCCAGAGGTGGCCTGTACTCACTCTCCTTCATCATTGAACCTAAGCTAACCAGGGTTCGGAGGCCAACTTCTATGGTTCCCTTTAGATCTGTCTTAGATCTGCAAGATCCATGGCTTCTCCGGCCATTTTCCGGCAAGTTCGAAGTAATATGAGCCTTTCAACTCAGGATCTGACTTTCCTTAAGACCTTCTCATTCTAGGGTTTTTCTCTGCCATTTTTAAGCCTTCTAAGGTTCTATACTCACTCATTTCTTTTAGATCTGTGACATGCTTGGGCTTTACTTGACGTTTTGGGGCTTTTCCCCAAATTTCTTTTTCGAAACGGTTCAAATTCGATTTTAGGGTTTTTGGAAAAATGTTTTCGGACTCTTTGGTCTCTCTTTATGTGTGTTTTATACTTGTATGTTTATTTCTTACTATGCTGGAGTCTGTTCATTTATTTCTCTTCTGATTATGCAAGACCTTTTGTTGTTCTTTGTTCACTTGTTAACTCGTTTTGTTGTTCATCATTCTTTGCTATATGTGTTTAATTCTGTGCTCTTTGGTTTTGTTTCCCCTTACTAAGTTTTTTGATATTCCTGCTAAACATGCTTTTTTACCTACTTTGTTTAAAACCTCCGAAACTTGTTTGAATCCCAATTTTTCTCAAGCATGACTTTGAATCAAATGTTTGCCTCTCTTAATGATTTCTCACCTCTAATTGTATTTGAAACCCTAAAATTTGGGGGTTTTTCTTTGGGTAGATGGCACTAGGGTTTCACTTTGGAACCCTAGGTTTCCAGACTCACGGTGAGCCTGTAATCAAACTCGAAATCCTACGTGTCTGTGATTCTGAAACTTTCATCGTTAGACTCTTCTTTTGTTTGAACTGTATGTTTTTTATATGAGAAAAAAAAAACTTCCCTTTCAAAAGATTTCACCAAGGATTGATTTTGAAATCCCTTTAATCATGCCAGTGATTCATCACTAATTTCTTCCGATTGAATCCCTTTTACCTTGCTGGCTGTTCATTTTGATCCTTTTGTGTAAAAATCCTAAGCTAGTGATATTTTCCTTAAACACTGGGTCTTGTGTATCTCTTCTGTGATTCTGTTCCAACATTTGAATTAATCCCATATCTACATGACTCTTTCCTTAATTACTTAAGGTTCTCTGTGATTATAATTGAATCCGGAATCCTTTTTGATTGATTTTCAAACTAATACCTTATTTTCACACTACTATTCCATCTTTCCTTAATAATCAACTATGTACTTGGCCTTATTTGTGCACTATATGGTTTCCTTACCCTAATCAGCCTTAGTAAACTGATTTTTTTCCTTATTCCATCTTGACTAGTCGTTTGAACTAGACCCCTTAATTAAAGGAGTCTAGTTGTCTTAATTGATACTAATTGATTGGTTTCCATGTTTGTGCACCCTTTGCCTGCCATGCTTGTTTTCAAAAACTATATAAAGACCTAGTCCTCCCTCTTTCTAAAGAGGTCAAGGCACAGCAATCAGAAATACACGAAAATACACCAACTCACACACTGAACTCACTTTCTTGCAATACAGTTTTCTAATCCTACATTGCTTGAGATCTTTTGGAACTGCTGTTTGCAATTTGGCTCTTTCAAGGCTGCTTTTTCTTATTTATTTTCTTTGAAACTGGTATCTCCTTTAGTTAATCTTCAGCCTCACCCCTATGTGTTTACTTTACAATTTCAGACTTCTTGTTTACTTTGTTGTTCATGCTCTGTAATTTGTGTCAAATATTTCTCTTCTTTGCTTTTGTCTCCGTTAAGAATCTCCTACCCCTATTCCCTTCTATGTGCATAGTTAAGCTCTTAGCCCGACAGTATCCTAATTACTGCCCAGGCCATGGCTTGATCCACAATGGATCCTAAGTCTCAATGCTTGACTAGCAAGCTGGTCAAGGGTATGCCAGCATCCCAATTACTGGGCATGACCACTAGCTTGCCATGTCTCTCCCCTATTCCCCCCCCCCCCCCCCCTTGTGCACTTACACTTATTCCTAGAATCTTAAGTTCTGCCCCTCTCTTATAAGCCTTGCTTTGAGAATTTGAGTTCCCTCCGAACTTGGACATCTGAGAGTTGGCATTTCCACACTGCACTATTTTCTTGATTCTAAAATGTTTTGGGGTTTAAGCATTGCCCGGAGTCCCTTTGAGATTCTTGGGAACTCTGACACACCCCAAATATGAGAAAGTCTTTTGGAAATATGATCTTGGAAGTTGGTTTATCTCATATTATTAGATTTTGAGTCGGAATTAGGCTGATTAGATGTAGCTGGAATATTCTGATGTAATTTTCACTTTTTTTCTCTTTTCTGATTCATTCAAGTTGTAATAATTTGTAATAACTATGGGATATATAGTAAAAGTGGGGTCGGGTCTCTCATGTTATGCATATGGGATAGAGATCATGTTTCAGGTTTTATTTCTGCAATCACTAAGGTTATTTCATCATGCATTTAGAAAACCTGCCTATAAGTATACTTCTGCATGTAAAAAATCATGACTGTACGATTCTGCACTTCTGACACTTCTTATATAGAGATCCTGCTTTAGGTTTTGCATTTTTGCATCCTAGAAATCCTGCCTATAAGTTCCTTACATATACCATGCTAATGACTTTTGCATTTCTGCATCCCATATAGAAAATATGCCCACAGGATTCTGCATTTTGCTTATCATATAGAAAACACGTCTGTAGGGCTTTTTGAATTCTCCATACGTGTCCATCACTAGGAAAATGATATATCTAGGTTTAAATAATAAAATCCATGTCTAAAAATCATGTCTATAGGAGTAACCAGTCGAATCTGACCTGCTTAGTTCATCTACATGTTTAAAAACAGTAACGACGTTGTTTAAAGCCTGTAGATCTTATTTTATAATCAGCAAACCTTCTTTAAAATCAGTATACTTCCACGTTGTTATATATCATGCCTATAATTTTCGCCTAGGCAAGCCAGTAGGTAATTGATTGTGTCAATTTTAGATAACTACATCTAGTCAGGGCTAATTCGGACTCCTCATCTGGAAAATATGTGATAAATTAGCTTGTCCTACACTTTGTTTTAATTCAAACTAAACCAGTACTTGTAAGTCAGGCTAATTGATTTGCTGTTTTGAATGAAGAGTCTTACTTGAGCCTTAACTGTTATTTGTTCCCCTTTTAAGTGCTACTTGTTATTGTTTATTGCCTAGACTTTTATCCTTTTTAAAACTCTAAAAAGCCCCAACTCCCTTCCCTTTAGGACTAGTAGTCTCAATGCCTCCGAGACTAATAGGATTGGGACGGGTAATAGCATGCAATAAGTAATGATAGTATTCTGCGCTTTAATACCTTAACGGGGTGGGAAGGGTAGATATGGATATGATGACCACACAATAACACCACGTGTATAAATGGTTACCGGGTGTTGTGTGGGGTGATCCATATTAATAATAAACCTAGGACCCATCTCCCTTACTTGCTTTCATCTATTTTCTATGTAGAATTATTTAAATATCTCATAAATTTCTGCCCTCTTTACTTTTTTTCCTCAAAGTTTCAACTTATTTGCAACATTACCTGCAAGCCCTCCTATTTGAGCCTGTAGTTGCCTACTTGATTATGTGAAGTCACAATTATAACATGGTCGGGAACCACA
>MU731566.1:45956-68058 GCA_026770625.1 Nicotiana glauca
GATTATGTGAAGTCACAACTATAACCTGGGCGGGAACCACACTAGTGGATCTTGAGGGGTGCCTAACACCTTCCCCTCGAGATAATTTCTAGCCCTTACCCAAACTTTGGTTCTTCAAACTCAAACCCCATTCTTAGTGTCCTAATGCACTTTAATCATTAGGTGGTGACTCTTAAATTTCAAAAACCCAAATCCCAAAAGGGAACGAGTTGTCCTCCCAAATGTCATAAACCCGATTTCGCGAGAAAAGGGGGCTTCAACAGCATGGCAACTCTGCTGGGGATTTTCTTTTAGGCTTTTACCATTTCATGTTATTTGTGACTTTATTGCTTTTTATTGCCTTTACTTAATGTCTTTATCTCTTTTCTACTTCGAAACTGACTTGCCTCTTTGTCTTCTTTTCTTTAATGCTTTTACCGCTTTCCTTTCCTCTTTGTCTTCTTTTCTTTAATGCTTTTACCGCTTTCCTTCGATACTGTTGTAATTATGAGCAATTATTGTAATCATTATTTTATGAACGTGACAATTTGTTTCATTCTTGTAATTGCATCTTCAACATCATATTCCACTCGTGCCAAACAAATACTATAGCAACGCTTATAATGAGTGGTTGCGCCCTTCCGATATTATCACCCCCTAAATTAGGTAAAGGCATATTTGCGGTAAAACTAGTCGATCAACGGTGCAGTCGACGGTTCTGTGCCTTTCCCTCTTGAGTTGTCCGCTCAAGGGTACCAGTCTAATACCCCATAGAAACCTTACTCAGTTTAATTGTTCATGCATCATGGTCAAACCTAGCCGAGTCAGTTATGGTGTCCATATAATGACTCTATAAGATAGCCTTGTCTAAAGTCCATCGAGTTTCCTTGAAACCCAAACGGACGCCACCATATTCTGTGCATTTATTTGGAGAGCTAAATGTCATTTATGCCAATTATTGGTTTAAATAAGTCGAGTCCGATGGGGTAAGGGTCTAGCACTTTGTTTTGCAGAAAATGAGGCACGAAGTCCCCAGACTCGGCATGGTAACCAACATTCACCCAAGGTTGCTAAGCTGGTGGGAAGACCTTCACTTCAGTGATCAGACACTCATCCGCAAGTATTTGGGAAATTTGCCTTCTCTTTTGGAAATTCAGCCCGACAACAAAATCATAGAGGCTGCAACTTTATTATGGGATAGCGACAGATCTGTGTTTCACTTCGGGGACCTTGAAATGACACCTTTACTCAAGGAAATAGGAGGGTTAGTCGGTATCCTTGGGAGACTCCGAGTTTGCTTATGCCAGAAAATTGTAAGGGTAGGGGCTTCCTCAAAATGATGGGACTAAAGAAGAATACAAACTTGACTTGCTTGAAGGACTCCCAAATTCCTTTCGACTATCTGTACGAGAGGTACGGCCATAGCAAGACCTACCGCACTTACCTAGATGAATTTTCCCTCACATCATTGGGGCATATCCATAGAAGAGTCTTCGTCTTTATGTTCTGCTTTTTGGGGATGATAGTGCTTCCTATGAAGAAGGCTAGGATCCACACCAGACTGGCCATAGTCACCAAGACTTTGATGGAAGGAATTGGCGGGCAGCCTTTTAGCATAGTACCCATGATCATCGTTGAGATATACCAAGCCCTAGAAAAATGTCAACAAGGGGCCAAACACTTTGAGGGTTGTAACTTATTACCTCAACTCTGGCTCATGGAACACCTCCAAAAGGATGAATATCGGCAAGAGATTTTACGCAGAGACTGGGATGATCATATCGCCTTCCATCAGCTAAAACAAATGAATTATATGCCTAACATGTTTGCTCAGCCAGAAGATGCTAAAGGGTGGGTAGAGTTGTTTGAAAGTCTTAAAGAAGACAAAGTGCAGTGGGTGTTCGAATAGTTCCCTACTAAGAGTTCATTGTCCGATCTCGGGATGCACCGTTTCTCATACTCATTGGTCTGAGAGGTACTTATCCCTATGTCCATCTCCGAGTCATGAGACAGGCAGGAAGAAAGCATGTCATACCAAAGGTCGATAAGATGAGTCACTTCAGGGCCGACTTTCAAGACGACGACAGCCCTCACAAGTGTCAAGCCTAACACATGTGGCATTGCAAAATCATCTTAGGAAAGGACTCCATAGAACCAGACAAGTACTGTGTCGGTTATACTCCCTACTATCCAAGTTGGTTGGAAGAAGATCATGGTGGGTTAGGACAACCCGGGTTTGCTTGAGGCCACAGGGTCATCGACGAAAAGGCTAAAATATAGGTTAAGTACAATCAATTACGCAAGAGGATTCGGGAGTGTGAAAGCGAGCACTAGGAAATTTAAGAAGCCCATCAAAAGTTGATTAAAGAATGGAAAGATATGGCTATCAGCGCCAACAAGCGACTAGGGTATTTTGAGCGGGGTTTGGTAGAATTGGAAAGGAAGTTCATCCAAAGGATCGAAAAGTGGCAGAATGCTGAGGGAAATGAAGAAGGATACTTGGCTAGAGCTTACTTGCTGCTGGGACTACGTGAGCTGGTGAAGATGTTCGATGGAGCTAAAGATGTCGAGTCTGGGGAAGGTCCCTCTGGGACCAAGTAGTTAGGAGTCATTTCTTTGCTTTAATGTAATAAGGCCAATGGCCATTAGTAACATTTTATTTTCCGTAATTTTAGCGTCATTTTGGGATTCATCTTATTCTTATCAATAAAGTGAGGCATTTAGCATTATAAGTTCTCCAAATCAACTTGTCGCTAGGCCTACCTTGGGCACAACGAGGCACCCAAATTAGGACACAGTTTATATTCTTGAACTATGTGTTTAAATATCGTAATGTCTTCTCTCCTCATGATCCTTACTAACTTGTTACCTTGTTTTGTTTTTACTTTTGTTTTATTCCCCTCCACAAAAGGTTAGTTCGTGCACTCTGGCATCGTCATCTTACTCCACAAGATCTAAGGGCCCTCCACCTCCTCCTCCTCTGAGTCCTATCAGAAACAAGAACAAGGGAAAATGGAAGATTTGAGCAACATCGGGAAGAAGGACTTAGTTGAAGGGGCAGAGGCTCCCCAGGGTGTTCAAGTTTCCAAGGAAAGGGCCTCCCAGCTCGAACAGAAGTTATTGAAATTTAAGGAAGAATGGACCAAGTTCGAAATTTTGGCAAGCTTATCATACTACCCCAGATGTCAACTTTCCCAACACTCAATATCCCGCACCTCAACAGAACATCCTGAAACCACAAACACAACCCACTCATGCTCAACACTACAACACATGCCACACCTCAAACAATACCCCACTGCTTATCCCTGAACCACAAAACACCATAAATGATCATCTCCATAACACTCCTATCTATGTGGAAACCACACCGCACTATACTCAACCAATTTCAAACACACCTGAGTCTGATGACAAAGACTCTCTTATCAGGAACCTAGCCGCAGAACTCAAGAAGCTGACTAGCTGAGTCTAGGTATTTGAGGGAAACAAAGGTATCGAGGGGCTGAATTATGAGGACCTTTGCATTCAGCCAGATGTTGAACTTCCTGAGGGGTATAAGCCTCCCAAGTTTGAAATGTTTGATAGCACAAGGGATCCCAGAGTTCATTTGAGGACGTGCTGCGACAAGTTGGTCGAAGTCGGAAGAGATGAAAAGATTCGCATGAAACTCTTTATGAGAAGTCTGAAAGAGGATGCTCTATCTTGGTACATTAGCCAAGACCCTAAGAAGTGGACGAACTGGGTAGGTATGGCATCCGATTTCATGGACAGATTCAGATTCAACACGGAGAATGCACCAAATATGTTCTACATCCAAAACTTAAAGAAGAAACCCAAGGAGATATTCTGCGAGTATGCTACTCATTGGAGATCAGAAGCCGCTAAGGTCAGGCCGGCTTTAGAAGAAGAACAAATGAACAGGTTTTTCATTCGGGCTCAAGACCCACAGTATTATGAGAGGTTGATATTGATTGAAGGCCAGAAATTTTCCAACATCATCAAGCTAGGGGAGAGGATCGAGGAAGACATTAAAAGTGGTATGGTCACTAACTTCAAAGCATTGCAGGCCACTAACAAGGTCCTACAGTCTGGCGTCACATCCAAGAAAAGGGATGTGAGTGTCGTAATGGTTGCACAGAGGAAAAAATCCCCAGTCAAATACCAAACCTACCCATTACCTCCACTCATATATCAACTTATTCCAAATCACCAAGCACCATCGCCTTCCTACCAAGCTCCACCACCTACTTACCAATCATCTCCACTTCTCGCATACCAACCTACATCACCCAAATACTCCCAACCTGCATACGTCTACCAAGCCTACAATACCCAACAAGCTCACTATCAATCACCTTGCCAAAATTTCCCTAGACCCCGACCAAACTTTGATTGCATACCTCTCAAGCAATACACCGTCATTGCCGAACCAATCGACCAGCTGTATGAAAGGCTCAAAGCTACTGGTTATGTCACCCATATCCCTGCCATAACTCCAGCAAATCCTTCCCAATGGGTCAACCCAAACAAAACCTATGCATACCATTCCGGCATGAAGTGGCATACCATTAATGAGTGCCAATCCCTGAAGGACAAGATTCAGGCTTTGATTGACAACAAGATAATTATGGCAAAGGAGCCTGCTCCAAATATTCGCAATAACCCTCTGCCTGAACAAAAAGGCAGAGGCGTTCACATGATCGAGATAGAGGATAATTGGGACCCCAAAGGGTCGATCAGATTAATCACTGAAGGTGACGAGCCAAAGAAATCAACGGTCACACTTAATCCGATTGTAGTCCAGATTCAACCTTCTGAAGACGCTAAAGTGAAAATGTTCATACCACTCCATCTTGAGACACCGTCTTCTACAAAGACGCCAGGACCAATTGAGGTCGAGTTTGGATCCCCAAAGATACATGTACCATTTGAAGTTATTGTGTTACCTCCGGGTGCAAGGTTACCCATTCTTGTGGCTATGTCAACCATAGCACCATCCTATACGAAGGCCATTCCTTGGGATTACACCGCCGAGGTGAGAAGGAAAGGGAAAATCAAATCTGGAGAAGCAATTGCAGCATAGGGTATAACCAGAACCGACAGGGTTTATACTCCAGAATATCTAGCTGAGTCCGGCAAGCAAGCCTCTGGACGACCAACCGTCACTGAAACTGGGCATGATGACCTCTGGAGGAAGATACAAGCCAAAGAGTATTCGGTCATCGATAAATTGAACAAGACACCAACCCAGATCTCCATCTTAGCCCTACTACAAAGCTCTGACGCACATAAAAATGCCTTATTGAAAGTGCTGAGCGAGGCATATGTGCCATGCAAAATAACTGGAGGAGAAATGGCGAACATGGTAGGGCAAGTATTGGAGAGTCACAAAATCACTTTCCATGAAGATGAGCTACTACCAGAAGGGCTGAGCCACAATAAGGAGTTGCACATCACTATGCAATGCGAGGATTATTTCATCACCAAAATTTTGGTTGACGAAGGGTCGAGTCTCAATATTTTTCCATTGGTAACTCTCAGAACATTGGGAAAAGGCCTGCACGAGATCAAGGATGGAGCCATCAACGTCAAAGCTTTTGATGGTTCCCAAAGGTCCACTATTGGGGAAATCAGTTTATGTCTGCAAATGGGACCAACTTGGTTCGACGTTGATTTTCAAGTGATAGACGTCCCAGCATCTTACAACTTGCTATTGGGACAGCCCTGGATCCATATCGCTGGAGCTGTAGCATCAACCCTGCATCATGCAATGAAATTTGAGTGGAATCACCAAGAGGTGATTATTCACGGCGACGGTAGCAATCCCATATACAGTCTCCAAACAATCCCAGCGAACGGAGGAAGAATAAAGATAGGTGGGAAAACTTACCATCACATTGAGCGAGTCAACACCGTGGACAAGGATAAATGGTGGGATAACAAGATTGAAGGCATACTGAATTGGAGTAGATATGAACCTGGCAAGGGACTCGGCAGGAACCTCCAGGGAATCACCAAATCTATCAAGTTAAAGAAGCATGGTACCACTTTTGGTTTGGGATATGAGTACACCTGGAAAGAATTCAAAGAATGGTCTCCACCCTGGTGCGGTCCTTACTATCCACTGGATCATCCGATACCCCATCTGGAGCAGACTTTCCAGCCAGCCGATATCATATATGGGGCGGAAGAAGAGGAAGCACTGGTGGCAATGAGAAATTTGTTTTTGGAAGATGATAACATGGACTGTTGCATCATTTTCGAGGAGGAAGGGGAGGAAGTCCCTTCCATACAAGCCGTGAGCCGAGGATCACGCCTCAACAATTGGTCCGTCAGAACCACCAAAGCCCGGAAGGCTTCAGGGTAGCAAGGCTGAACAAAGCACCATACATTTGCTAGTTGATTTTCTTTCCGCATTTTAATTTCGAAATAAGGTCTTCAATGTTCAAAACATTTATGAAATTTATCAAAGCATTATAAAAACAACAACCCAGTATAATCCCACTTAGTGGGGCTGTCAAAGCATTATAGTTTCTTACAAATCTCACTCTTATTACTTTCCATCATTTACTTTATTTATACAGCATTACTATTACTTATCTTGATGAACCAATGATTGTGACTTGCAACGAGACAACACAACAAACGGATATAGACTCAGAAGAGGATAATATACCAGAAGAGGTTGTTAAAGAGGTTGAGGATTTCGAGAATAGACCTAAGTCTAACTTGGACGAGACCGAGGTTGTTGATTTGGGAAATACAGAAAATGTCAAGGAAACGCGCATCAATGTTCATCTGTCACCATCAGAAAAGGAAGAGTACACGGAATTCCAAAGGAATATGAGGACATATTCGCCTGGTCGTATGATGATATGACTGGGCTCAGTACATCTATTGTAGCTCACAAATAGCCAACCGATCCAACATGTCCCCCGGTAAAGCAGAAGCTCAGGAAGTTCAAACCTGACATGAGTTTGAAGATCAAGGAAGAAGTCACCAAGCAAGTCAAAGCCAAGGTTCTCAGGGTAGTAGAGTATCGAACGTGGTTAGCCAATATTGTGCCAGTACCAAATAAGGATGGGAAAGTTAGAGTCTGTGCCGACTACTGGGATCTCAGACGGGCCAGTCTGAAAGACAACTTTCCCCTGCCAAACATACACATCTTGATTGACAACTGCGCCAAGCACAAGCTGCAGTCATTTGTTGATTGTTTTGCTGGGTATCATCAGATATGGATGGACAAGGAAGAAGCAGAGAAGACGGCTTTCATCACGCTGTGGGGGATGTATTGTTACAAGATGATGTTGTTTGGGTTAAAAAATGCTGGGGCCACTACTATTTTCCACGACATGATACATAAAGAGATCGAGGTATATGTAGATGATGTCATCATCAAATCCAATAAAACCACTAACCACATGGAAGATCTGAGGAAGTTCTTTAACAGACTGAGAATGTACAATCTAAAACTGAATCCCGCCAAATGTGCATTCGGGGTTCCTGCCGGAAAACTACTTGGATTCATTGTGAGTCATCGAGGAATAGAACTGGATCCTCAAAAGTTAAGGCCATTCAAGAATTACCACCGCCAAAGAACAAGAAGGACGTGATGATTTTCCTAGGGAGACTCAACTATATCAGTCGGTTCATAGCTCAGTCCACTGTCATTTGTGAACCGATCTTTAAAATGTTTAAAAAGGACGCCGCTACCAAATGGACTGACGATTGCCAGAAAGCCTTCGACAGAATCAAGGAATACCTATCAACGCCGCTTGTTTGGGTTCTGCCTGAACCAGGTAGAACTCTATTGCTCTACCTTGCGGTATTGGATGGGGTATTCAGTTGTGTTTTAGGACAACATGATGAAATGGGGAGAAAGGAGCAGGCCATCTACTATCTCATCAAGAAGTTCACCCTGTACGAGGCCTGGTATTCCCTATTGGAACGCACCTATTGTGCTCTGACCTGGGTAGCTCAGAAGTTGAGGCATTATTTATGTGTCTATACCACTTACCTCATATCAAGAATGGATCCACTGAAATATATCTTTCAAAAGCCCATGCCCACTAGCAAACTAGCCATGTGGAAAATCCTACTAAGCGAATTCGACATTGTCTACATATCTCAGAAGGCAATCAAAGGACAAGCCTTGGCAGATCATCTCGCTGAGAATCCCGTTGATGGAGAATACGAACCTCTAAAGACGTATTTTCCTGATGAAGAGGTATCTTTCATAGGAGGAGATATTGCAGAATCCTATGATGGTTGGAGGATGTTTTTCGATGGAGCAGCAAATTTCAAAGGAGTGGGCATAGGAGCAGTCCTAGTATCAGAAACCAGCCAGCATTATCCGGTATCTGCCAAACTCAGGTTCCCGTACACCAACAACATGGACGAATACGAAGCATGCATCTTAGGGCTCAAGTTGGCCATTGATATGAACATTCAGGAGTTGCTAGTGATTGGGGATTCAGACTTACTCATACATCAGGTCCGAGAAGAATGGGCAACCAAGAACTCCAAGATACTCCCTTATCCGCATCATGTACAGGAGTTGAGGAAGAGACACAAAGACGGAGTTTCAGCACGTCCCCAGAATACAGAATGAGTTTGTCGATGCATTGGCCACTTTGTAATATATGATCCAACATCCAGATAAGAATTCCATTGATCCTATCCCGGTGAAGATTCATGATCAACCAGCTTATTATGCTCATGTTGAGGAAGAATCAGATGGAAAACCATGGTTCCATGATATCAAGGAATATTTGGCAACGAGAGGATATCCGGAACTTGCAAATGCTACTCAAAAATGCACACTTCGGAGGTTATCTAACAACTTCTTTCATAGTGGAGGAATCGCGTATGGGAGGACTCCCGATTTGGGATTACTAAGGTATGTCGAAGCAAAGGAAGCATCCAGGTCATTAGAAGAAGTTCATGGAGGGACCTGCGGCCCACATATGAATGGTTTTGTCTTAACAAAGAAGATACTAGGATATTTTTGGATGACTATGGAAACGGACTGCATCCAGTATGTTTGAAAATGCCATCGCTGTCAGATACATGCAGACATGATAAAAGTGCCTCCAAATGAGCTTACTACAACAAGCTCTCCATGGTCGTTCACCGCTTGGGGAATGGATGTTATCGAACATATCGAGCCTGCCGCATCAAACGGGCACAGGTTCATTCTAGTAGAAATTGATTATTTTACCAAATGGGTTGAAGCAGCATCATATAAGGCAGTGACCAAGAAAGTTGTGGCAGACTTTGTCCGCAACCGCATCGTTTGCCGTTCGGCATCCCGGAATTAATCATTACTGATAATGGTTCCAATCTCAACAGTGACTTGATGAAAGCCATGTGTGAAACATTCAAAATCAAACACAAGAATTCTACAGCCTACAGACCTCAGATGAATGGAGTTGTAGAAGTAGCCAACAAGAACATCAAGAATATACTAAGGAAAATGACAAAAAAGCATAAGCACTGGCATGAGAAGTTATCATTTGCCTTATTGGGATACCGTACCATAGTTCGCACATCAATCGGGGCAACTCCCGATATGCTGGTTTATGGTACAGAGGCAGTCATTCCCGCCGAGGTAGAAATTCCCTCCCTAAGAATCATACAAGAAGCAAAACTCACCAATCCGCACCAACTCGTTCACCCAAAACACTGATAATAAAGCATAAAGAAGTAGAAAATGGGGCGGTAACTCACGTGACGACAGGTCGGGTCATCACATCCTCCCCAACTTAAACAAACGCTCGTCCTCGAGCGAGTCAAGAAATATACCTGAAGCCTCAAATAGGTGAGGGTATCTGCTCCGCATCTCCCGCTCGGTCTCCTAGGTAGCCTCCTCCATGGGTCGACCTCTCCAATGTACCTTTACTGAAGCAACATCCTTTGACCTCAACTTCCGAACCTGACAATCCAGAATGGCTGCTGGTTCTACCTCATAAGTCAAATTACCCTCCAACTGAACTGTACTGAAATCCAAAATATGGGACGGGTCTCCAACATACTTCCGGAGCATAGAAACATGAAAAACTGGGTGCAAGCTCGACAAGCTGGGTGGAAAGGCAAGCTTATAAGCCATCTCCCCAATCCTCCTAAGTACATCAAAAGGCCCAATTAATGGCGGAGTCAATTTCCCTTTCTTTCCGAATCTCATAACACCCTTTATGGGTGAAACCTTCAGCAAGACCTTCTCACCAATCATATAGGATATATCTCGGACCTTCTTGTCCGTATAACTCTTCTGCCTCGACTGCGCCGTACGGAGTCTCTCCTGAATCATCTTCACCTTCTCTAATGCATCCTGAACCAAATTTGTCCCCAACAATCTAGCCTCACCGGGCTCGAACCAACCAACTGGAGAATCTGTCCCCAAAAAGCCATTTCCAAAAGAGTTTTAAACTGAGCTAAGGCGTTTTCTAAGATTTCACAGCTTTATTGTTTTTCTCAAAGGTTTTACACTGCTTCTATATAGCATGTTGGTTTGCTTTACGTGATTTCTTACCGCTCAGTTGTTATTTACCTTTATTACTCACTGAGTTGGATTACTCACTTTACTCCCTGCACCTCGTGTGCAGATGCAGGTATTTTTTCACCCAGTAGCGGATTTTGAGCTAATCGGAGGCTAAGTTATCGGAGTTTAGCGAGGTGACTGCCATCGTTCACAACATCGTATTTCTTCTTTTTGTTTATCAGTTCTATTTTAAATATTTCAGGCCTTGTAGTTGTATTTATACTCTAATAGATGCTCGTGACTTGTGACACCCCGGTGTTGGACTGTATACCTCACTTTATAAAGAACCCTTTTGTATAGACTATGGTTACTTAAATCATGCAAAAAAAATTATTAATATTAACTATTCTGAAAAGGCGAAAATGGGTTGGTTGGCTGGCCTTTTCTTCATGAGAGGCGCCATCACGATCGGATCGGGGTTTGGGTCGTGAAAAGTTGGTATCGGAGACTAGGTTACATAGGTCTCACGAGTCATGAGCAGGTTTAGTAGAGTCTCACGGATCAGTACAGAAATGTCTGTATTTATCCTCGACAGGCTATAGAACATTTAGGAAAACTTCACATTCTTAAATTCTTGTCGTGTGTCCTTAATTCAGCTTGAAAGGTAACTCTTGAAATTCCTTCCACGCATTCGTATGCGCGCATGAGAGCACAGTGTCAGATGTGCCTTGATGTCTTGTGATTCCCTAATCGAGGGGAGAGATGTGATCTCTATGAGTTTATGTTGCGCCAGTCTAGAGAACTTAAGGCCGGATCATTGCCTATGGCTTGATCATCGAGGTGTTGATTGTGTGAGCAAGAGTTTTGACTTTATATGTTTGGTGTTTCCCTCTTATTGGTAGTGACGGCTGGATAACTATGTGATGAGTATGTTAGTACTGAGAGATATATTTATATAACTTGGAAGTACCGAGGAAGGCCTGTTGGAGGATAGAAGAATTATTAGGTGCTGGAATTCCATCTTGATTCGGGGTATAGCCCCGAGTTATGGGCGTGTGAATGATCTTTTCATGTTTCCCAATTGCGAGAGAAGTAAATTTCATGTTGCGGTATGAGTTCAGACTCAGGAAGACTAAGTAACTACGTACGGTTTATGACGGTGGAAGGTATGCAGAAATGTTAATTGGAGGCAAAGTAGGTGGGTTATCTCCTGCGGGGTGTTTTGGGGTTGTGTGACCCTTGTGTGACTGATAAAAGGTCTTAGGTGCAAGTGAAATGTAAGTGTTGAAATTTGAATTTTGGGTCGCTTAAGAGAGTGGGCTTAACTGTTGTGAGAATGAGTGCGAGATTTGCCGAATAATTAAAGTACTAGATGATCTGTGTTTACACAAGCTTACAAAGGATTTGAGTTTAATCTCACTATGGTATTGTGGATTCAATAGAGTATAAGTGTTATGAGTTATCGAGTGTATTATGATCTATGGCTCCGAGCCAAGTGGGGGAGTCTGTTGTGGTTGCACGGTTAGGTGCTATGTTGGTTCCAGTTTGAGGTGTGCGTGCGAATCAGTTATGGCTAGCGGAGATAGAGACCGAGGATGGTTCGAGTAAAGGAAGAATTTTGGCAAATGTCATATTATGCTTTATAGGGTAAGATAATAATGGGATGTCTTAAGTTGTTGTTGGTAAAGAATGCTTAGTGCATAGAGCAGGAAGTTGCTTGGTTGTATTGGGATGAGGATTTCATTCTGCGGTGCCGGAGTGCCAATGAGGCATGGGTGGTTTTGTTCGTTAGGCCAAGTAAATTGCAGTTGAATAAGAGTGAATGACTCTCGAGAATGGTTCTAATGTGTTCAATATTCTACAGGGAACAATCGGGTATCTTAAGGTTGTATATATGGTTAGAAACTACGTTTTCATTGGAAGAGGTCAAGACTTGGGGAAGTTCTATGTTAATTATAGGATTCTATGTATCAGTATAAGGAAGGCAAGGGTAACGGATTCAGATTCGCAAGAAGTTCTTCAGAGTAAAGTATTCTAGAATGTAGTGTTTCTGAGAATGATTGAGAGAGTATTCAGCGGCTTATGGGTCTCAGACATGGTGGTTTTATGCTTGGGTCTTGTTTGGTGAGTCCGGGGTGAGGAATTGTGGAGCTACAGCAAGAGGGAATATAAAGTTGAAGGTGAATCAGAAGGAAATTTAGATAGCTGGAGTAGTTTGATAGTAGACCGGACTGGTATGGTAAGGATATGATTTATTCCTTGTTTGTGTTTGAGGTTATGAGTTCTTACAGGTATTTTGCAGCAATGCTCTTAGGTTTTGATGGCTTGCTTAGCTTGGTCGAGTTAGAAGAATTCAGTCCTGGTAGGTGTGATTTGTGCAAAGGGAACTCGGAGAGTTCTTGATGGTTCTTACCATGGTTTGGAGATGTATATCTTCTATGGGCATACGGACATGGGAAGTATAGTGATTTTTCTTCTAGATGGGACCAATCGAAGGTTCTGGACTAGTTGAGTACGTAGATGTCTGTGGCTCAGAAGGGAGATGAAGTTCTCATGTTATCCTAGGATGGTATGGTATATGTGGGTTGTTGTGGAGGATCGAGATTTGCGTGTGTAAGGTTGCAGTTCAGCTCTGAAAGGAAGTTAATAAAACTCTTAGGCAGAAGGTTGCCTCTGATGATTAAGGAAATGGTATTGTTAATTGGAAGTGATTTGACGAGAGTATATGTTTCAGAAAAAGGGCAATGTGATTAAGTTGATGCCACTTCAGTAGTATTGCAGCATTTTCAGGCTGGATCGACTGCTAATATTCGAGTTTTGCTTGGTGGCATAGAAGAATTTTTTAGTATCTCTCGTGAAATGACTAGGTATTAGAGGTGTGGAATGTATTCGGACGGAAGAATTGGGATCAGATATGGTGATTCATGTGCCGTGTGAATTAGAGACGGAAGTTCTTATATTCAGGCTATGTTGTGGTTGTGGACTGTGTGTATCGGCACTGTTTAGCGACTATCGGGATTTGGGAGGTCGAGTGGATCTTTCGTTGCTTGGTATGTTAGATATTGGATATAATATTGGGGTTAGACCAGTTGTCTCCATGTTGGATTATTCTGGACTATTGCACTATGGGCTATGCCGGAAATGCCACGGGTTGAGTGGCGAGGTGCGTCGGAGTATATCTTGGTAGAGTGGTTTTATTTTTCGAAGACCCAGCGGACGGTTGGGAAGAATTGCCTTTCTTAATTGGGGCTTTGTAATGGATGTCAGTGCAGAGGTTTCTACCAAGATATTCATGATATGAATAAAGATTTATGTTCATTCGCTCTGCTCGCAGAGCGGTATACCGAAAAAAAGAGGCAACTACCTTACTTAAGCAATTCTTCTTAATTGATTCAGTTCCGGTGTTAAGGGACTTTTTGGATGTGTTTCTTGTGGCCGGGCATGTCGCCAGGTAAGGTTGTGGATTTAGGTATTGATTTGGTGCCGGGCACCGTATCGTATGGTTCTGGCAGGAGTTATAGTAGTGAAAGAAGCAGCTTCACGCTTCCTAGTTAAGGAGTTCGTTGGCAGGCCAATGTGGATGTGTTTTCTAGCTTGAGTCGGCTTGGTTGGCCCCGAATTGTATTGTTGAGGGATAGGTTGATCGACCGTTGTTGAGCTTACTAGTTATCTAGGAGATCTATGAGTTTCCTTTCTGTGTTGCGAGACGTTATAATTTGTTGGTAATGGGCACATATGGTGCGGTTCTATTGGGGTTCATAGTGGAAATCGAGCGGGGAGAATAATTGGGTGTTGCTCGGTGAATGGCGTATCAGTTATGTCCTATCGAGCTTACATGGTATATGTTACTTGTTTCACCGAGGGAGTAATGATTTGCTTTGTTTCCAGACATCAGATTGTGCGTGGTTGTCAATTTCGAGCATAGTGACTTGAGGTGTCTCACGTGGAGCCATGTTTGGTTAGGATCGCGCATTGCAGTGATGCTATGTGGAGATATGACCTTGCGGGTTAGATTCGTGTGTTCTATTTCTATTATGCGAGACGGGTTCCCAGCCGTGTGTTGTGATGATACTGGTGAGCATGAGGTACAGCTCTTTCATTTGAGTTTGTTTCATGATGTGAGTATGCTTGGATTGTTGCTTATTGGTGTGCGAACTGCGCAAGTTGTGGCTTTATCCTGTCTTGGTGTGTCATGTCACCAGAGTAATTCTGTTGGATTAGATGAGGTCGTTGGGGTCTGTAATGAATACAAACGGATTCAATTTCAGCATGTTTGATGGATAAATATCGAGGTTCGGTTCAGAAATTTGCTATGGTCCTTGCCAAAGGAGAAGTAACCTTATGGATGGCTGATCTAATAAATAGTTATGGTTTATTGCGTGTTTCATTTATCATTGGTAGTATATGGAAGTGTTGGGATGAGACTTTAGTTGATAAGAGGTTTTCTACCGGTATTCGGGTGTTGTGTGCAGCTGTTGTGTATGGAAGTTATCACTACATGTGTTTGAGTTACGTGCTATATTGGATAATTGCACTTGAGTTACAGGCAGGGGTTATTACAGCTGGTTCGGGCCTATTCAGAGTATAGGTGTGAGGTTTTAATCGTATTGATGGTTTCAGAAGTGAAAATGTGGTTCTATGATTTATGGGCTAGACTGGATTATGTAATTTCAGTTAAAATGTGTTATCATACCTATATGAGATAGGGTGATGTGGCATCACCCCGGGTATATGCATGGTAAAGTTATTCAGCTATTGGTTGGCTTCTAGAACAACTCAGGGTACGTTCGAGGATAAACATGTGTTTAAGTGGGGGAGGATGTAACGACCCGACCGGTCGTTTTGAGCTTTTACACTTTGATCGCTATTTCTCGGGCACGACTTTCCCCCTATAATGTATTATGACTGATGTAGATCGTTGGTTTTGGTTTGAGGAAAATCGGAATGAATTTGAAAGAACAGGTTCAGTTGAAAGCTTTGAATTAGAAAGGTTTGACCAAGATTTGACTTATTTGTATATGAGATCGGATCAGAATTTTTATGATTTGGTTAGCTTCGTTGGGTGATTTATGACTTAGGAGCATGATTGGAATTGGTTTTGGAGGTTCGGAGTAGAATTTGGCTTGAATTGGCGAAGTTGAGTTTTTGGCGATTTCCGGTTGGTAGGTGAGATTTTGATCCGGGAGTCGGAATGGAATTCCGAGAGTTGAAGTGTCTTCGTGATGTCATTTTGGATGTGTGTGCAAAATTTCAGGTCATTCAGACGTCGTTTGGTCGGGTTTTTGATCGAAAGTGTATTTTGGAAGTTTTTGGAAACTTAGGCTTGAATTCGATGAGTTTTGAGTAATTTGATGTTGTTTGAGGTGTTTTGATGATTGAAACAAGTTTGAATGATGTTATGGGTTATGTTGGTAGGTTTGGTTGAGGTCCCAAGGGCCTCGGGTGTATTTCGGGAGGTTAAGCGGATCAATTTCATGTTTTGAGAACTTCAGAAAATTGCAGGTTTCAGTTGCTGGATTTTTGTTCATTGCAATCGCGTTGGCTCTCTCCGATCGTATAGAAGCCTTGAAGGGAGCAGTTAAATTGTTATTCGCATTCTCACAAGTAGGTATGTGATCGCATAGCTGGGTAAAATCGTTGATCGCGAACGCGTAGGGCTGGTCGCGTTTGCATAGAGTAAAGTGGACCTGAGGTATTGGTTGGAAATTGTTCATCGCGAACGCGGAGGGTGGTCCACATCTCATAGAGTTATACGGCAGTGCATCGCGTTCGCATGGGTTCTTTTGCGTTCGCATAGAGTTAAATCTGAGGAGGGAGTTTTGTGCTTCGCGATCGCGAAGGTTTTCCCGCGATCGCATAGAAGAAAATATGTCTCGGCAGAATGTTTTTTTTAAAGTCATCTTGTTCGTGAATGTGGGTCTATTTTCAGCCATTGCTGCTCATCTTGAGAGATTTTTTAAGAAGGTTGAAGAGGGATTCAAGGGGAAACGACTTGAGGTTACAATTTTGGTCTCGAAACTCGATTATATTGTGAAATCCACCTAGAAATTCATGGAACTTAAGCTAAAAATGGAAGAACTATAGCTTGAAATTTTGAACTTTTGAATTGGGAATTTAAGGACCATTTGAGGTCGGATTTAAGAACTTTTGATATGTATGAACTCGTGGGAAGATAAGGAATCTATTGATGTGAAAATTTCTTAGTTTTGAGAAGTGGGCCCAGGGCTCGGGCTTTGGTAATTTTGGGATTTGTGCCTGTTATTGATTGTTTTCGCTTGGGCTTTGTTCCCTTAGCATATTGTGACGTATTCGTTCTGGTTTTAAATAGATTCGACGCGTGTGGAGGCCGATTCAAGGGGCAAACGCATCGCGAGCTAGAGTTGTAGCCGGTTCGAGGTGAGTAATGATTGTAAATGATATCCTGAGGGTTTGGAACCCCGGATTGCACATCGTAGTGCTATATTGAGGTGACTTACATGCTAGATAGCGAGCGTAGGGTAGAGCACCGTTGGGGATTGTGACTTGGTCCATCCCGATTGATGATTTTACCGTGTATTTGACTGAAACTTACTTGTTATCATCATGATTTGGGTTGATTGCCATAATTGGGCTTCATGCCAACTATTTGAACCCTTCGGGGATTATTATCACTGTTTCCTCACTATTTTGACTTATTACTTGAACTCAGTCATGCTGATTTCCACTGTTTTACAACTCAGCAATTTTTACTCAGTTTTGAGACTTAAACGATATTTCTAAATGATGTTTTGGGCTGAGAACTACTATTTTACAAATGCCTGAGGGGCTTGTGATGATTTTATCTGACTGAGTGAGGCCGAGGGCCTGTGTTGTGAGGATACTATGGGATCGGGTTGCGCGTCGCAACAGTGTTATGTTGGTATTGATATGAGACTAAGGGCCTGGATTTGATGCCACGAGATGGCTCGATATTGCGCTTGGGCCGTAAGGGGCTCCTCCAGGAGTCTGCACACCCCCAGTGAGCGTCGTCGACGAAATATATGGATCGGGTTGCACGCCGCAACGATATATGGATCGGGCTACACGCCGCAGTGGTTACTATATGGTACTGATCTATATGTTTGCTTTGTTTCATTTGTCTGCCATTATATGATGTTTGTGTTACTTCACGTGGTATCTACCCCCATTGTCGAGCATTATCTGTTGAGAGAGTGTTGTGCCCGAGGGGTGGATTTTTGTTCTTATCTGCACTATTTGTTTTGCATTCATTGGCATAACTGTTGAAAAATCCATTTCCAAAAGGGTCTTAAACTGAGCTAAGGCGTTTTCTAAGATTTCACAGCTTCATTGTTTTTATCAAAGGTTTTACATTGCTTTTATACAGCATGTTGGTTTGCTTTACGTGATTTCTTACTGTTCAGTTGTTATTTACCCTTATTACTCACTGAGTTGGAGTACTCACTTTACTCCCTGCACCTCGTGTGCAGATGTAGGTATTTGTTCATCCGGTAGCGGATTTTGAGCTGATCAGAGGCTAAGTTATCGGAGTTTAGCAAGGTGACTGCCAGCATTCGCAGCACCGTATTTCTTCCTTTTGTTTATCAGTTCTATTTTAAATATTTCAGGCCTTGTAGTTGTATTTATACTCTAATATATGCTCGTGACTTGTGACGCCCCAATGTTGGACTGTATTCTGCACTTTATAAAGAACCCTTTTGTATAGACTGTGGTAATTTAAATCATGCTAAAATTATTTATTAATATTAACTATTCTGAAAAGGCAAAAATGGGTTGGTTGGCTGGCCTTGTCTTCACGAAAGGCGCCATCACGACCGGATCGGGGTTTGGGTCGTGACAAACACCTTCCCTTCAGTCAATAGAATTTCTTACTCAGTCTTCTGTTTCGTAGACCATAAATTAGGATTCAAATCTTCCTTTTGATAAGGGATTCAATAAAGGTGACTTGGAACAGCAAAATTCAATTCCAAGTGGCGACTCTAAATAATAAATAATCCCTTTTCAAAATATCACTTTAATTGGAAAAACTCTTCTAACTCAACCTCGTAATAGGGGTGTGCGTGAAAAAAGGAGGTGTGACAGCTCTGGCGAATCTTCTGGGGATAATTAATAAGAATTCGAGCTTTGTATATTGATTCTTGTTTGGCTTTTATCATGTTTTGGCTATTATTGTGTTTGGAAGCCTAATGTGCTTTTTGTCGCTTATTTACCGCTTTAATATTTATTTGTACTGTGATATAAACTGTATCCTCTCTCACACCCCTCTAAGTCTTCTGATAGGTAGTTTTGTTGTGTTTGTCTACCAGCATCACAAAATTTCTGTCTTGAGATAAAGCCAGTTAGCCTACCAGCTTCTGGTGAAGGATTTCGTCACACATGTTTAGGCGGGAGAGCCGTTAGCTAGCCAGTGTTGTTCTACTACTGGTGATGCTTAACGCTCCTCGGCTTGGGTTGTCCATCCGGGTAAGCCAGGTTTAGATACCCCCTACTTTAGGATTTGAAAATTTAGAAGAACATGCCACAAGCAATGAATATCCCTAGTAGGCTATGCTTTATTTGCATCATGTGCATTGGACTTAGCGGGGCTCGGCATAGGGGCCGGGCCCGTCTAGGATATGTACCAATTTTTCGGATCAACATGTTCATCTTTATGTGTTATATGTAATATTATTTGGTAGGCTTCACTCAAATGTTGACCGCCTTTAGGATAGACTGATTGAACAGAGGAGAGAAAAAAAGAAAATTTTCCTCAAGTTTTCATGAAGTACCCATTTTTTTATATAAAATTTTGAAGGGTTTTTAAAATTACAATTTTCAAAATATTTATTTTAGTTATTTTAATTGAACTACGCGGGTCTGATTCTCACCGAATGTGAGATATATAAGCAGCCTTCATCGGATTCGGCCCCAATTTTAAAAATCCAAAACAAAAATTCTCCTTTAATTCCTTCTTTTGAAGTCTTTCTTTAAGACGTCAAATTCAAAAATTTAAAAATATTTTCCACCTTTTTTAGAAGTCTTTCTACCAAAAATTTATTTAAAAAAAATTAAAATCCAAAAAAAATATTTCTTTCTTTCGAAAATTACCAAAAAACAAAATCCAAAAATATTTTCTTTCTTGTTTAAAAGTCTTTCTTTCAAAAATTTTGAATAAAAAAAAGAGATAGAGAATTCAAAGTTCAAGAATACTTTCCTTGTTAGGAGCTTTTACGATTAGATTTTTTTTAATAGTAAAAAAAAAATCAATTAGATTATTTATTTTATTCTTGATCTTCTCGATCTACGCAAGATTTGATTCGTGTCTCTGCATGATACGTAGGCAACTTATATCAGGTTCGATCGAATCATTTGAAAAGAAAAAAAAAAGAGAAAAAAAAAGAGTAAGAATAAAGTGGTGAAAAAGAAAAAAGAAAAAAAGAAAAAAATAAGAAGAGAGAGCGTTTATTCTAACATGCTTGGTGTTTTGAAATAAAAGCTAATTAAAGGTGATCATTTTGTTGGTTTGCAATAGCGAATCACGCAAACAATCCAAAATCCCTCGGAAGTAGAAGCATTTTTTCAACAAATGGAACAAGCACCATTGTTGTTGATCCAAGGTCACGAAAAGGCAAGTAGACAAGTTGGCGGTGAAAAATATAAAATGAAGGCAAATGTGGGGTGTGGGGTTGATTTTACTAGATTTGAGCAATAGGACATAGCCTGCTCGGGATGATTTGATGATGGAAAATTTGATCCATCATTGAAAGCCATAGTAGCCATTGCCGCGGCAGAAGAGAAACAAAAAAACGGGCGCCAAACCAGAAACTTTCCCTATCAGACGGGAGTCTCGGTAGTCAGTCTTGCTATCTTTTCTGCCTTTCGAGTTATTTCTGTGTGTCATCCAAATGTTTTTACTTTACTGTCTTATCTTCTGATGTAAATCCTTCTATTTTCTTTTTTTTCTTTTTTCTTTTTTTAATTTTCAAATAAATGCATTCAATATTTCATGATTCTCGAATGTCTCTTTTCTTAATATTGTCATCTTTCTTATTCTCTTTTCAGTTCTGTAAATGCAGATTTTAATAATATGACATGCTTGCAGACTTCATGCCCAGATCCTAAAACCCTATTAAATTTCGAAATAATGAACCAAGAAGCATAATGTGTTGAAGATAAGGCTTGGACGAAAATAAACTAAGAATTGAAAAGAAAACGAGATTCCCTCTCTTCGGATCATAGTTGAAGCCGAGACCGATGATGAAGATTGAATCAAGACCCGATTGAAACATTGTCTTTGATTAATGGAAAGTGATAGGCCGGAGTCTACCATGGGAAGTTGTACAACAAAGAATGGCCCAAACTTAGAACAAAAAAGTACATCCCAAGAAATTTGAAGTGGGACAACTCGTCCTGAGACATATTCTCCCGCACCTTGAAGAAGCTAAGGAAAACTTTTCTCCAAATTGCAAAGGTCCATACATTGTAACAAGAGTATTGCCAAATGAGCGTTGTATTTGGGAGACATCGAAGGAAATTTTCCCGAGACAATAGTCAACGCAGATGAAGTCAAAAGTTAATATTTTTAACTTATTACTTGGGGTTAACATTCTCTGATTGGCATGACGGAGGCTTTCTTTCTCATTACCCAAATACCATTAACCCTTTTGCAAACTCTTTGAGTCACTTCCCTCTCTTTGATTACCCTCTTTGGAATCTGGAAGTTATTATTAAAAATAAAATGACAAAGAAAATAAAGAAAAACAAAAAAAACAAAAAAAAGGAGAAAAAAAAGAAAATAAAAAATAGAGTTCTCCTGAACTACGTTCAACTTGATTCCAAAAGGATACGTAGGCAGTCTTTCTCTAAGGTTCAATCACACCAAAAGAAAAATCTAAATTCCCCCCCAAAAAAAGAAACTGGGGCAGATATTATAATATTTCGACAATGGTTTTGCCTGAAAGGTTCCAAAGTTGTAATTCAGTCCAAATTCTTTTTACCCAAATCCTTTTCAAGTCTTTTCAATCAATCAGCGAGAATGTTTACAGAATTAGAGGATACAATCATTTGGATCTAATACAATCAAAATGAGAGAAATAAAATGAGAGAGTCTTATTGGTGAAAACCCTCTCATGCACCAGAGTCTTGTTAGTGAAATATCGCAAAGAGCACTACAAACCCGCAAAGGGCGCCACTGATCAAAATGAGGATTCTCATGACCATTCGGAATCAACAGAACACTGGCAAGGTTTCTTTGTTTGGAAAGCATGAGTTGTGATGAATTTCTAAGAGTTGGACGGTTTACACAGATCAGGCATCCAATCCAAGAGGCATGTTGTAAGGCCCCGTAAAATTTTGTGCTTAAAACCTAGTAGCTCATAGTGCCAAGGTCCGAATATGTGTTAGGAATGTACCAAGGTCTGAATATGTGTTCGGACCCTTGGTAGTGATCTAAGCTTTAAAAATCAAAAGAATCAAGTTTCCAGAAAATTGTCATTTATGCGGTCCAGAATGCGGTCGCAGATCAGCTATGCGGACCGTATTCCTGTCGCAGAGTGAAGCAGAAGAATTGTCAAAATTGAAGTTGAAAATGTGGTCCACTATGCGATCGCATAATCAATATGCGGACCGCATAATCATCGCATAAGTTCCTCAGGGATTTGTGGA
>MU731566.1:68859-119289 GCA_026770625.1 Nicotiana glauca
TTATTCTTCAGTTATACTTAGAGGCTCCGTAGACAGGTTGTGGGTTGTGTTGGGTATTGGAAATTAAGGTCGAAATATTGATATTTGGCAATGATTTACAAAACTTGTAATATTTGATAATTATGATTTAAGCGGCTAATGGAAATGAAATGGAATTGTTAATAGAATACTTACTAAGTATTTTTAATGAAGTCCATCCCTTATTTAATTATCAGTTGGGTTGGGTAGTATGCATGAAACCTGCCAGGCTTGCTCAGTCGGGTTTACTCGGTTGAGCGCCGGTCGCGCTCCTCGGATTTTGGGGCATGACACATGTCATGTTCAATGAAGTCTGCATGTACTCCAGATAAGTCCTTCTTTCCTTTCCCCAAAAGGGATACCTCTCGTCTAAGTTCATTTGTCCATTTCATTGTTTATTTTTCTTTGAATCCTTTTTGGTCTAATTCTATTCTGAAACTAACACAAAGAAAGGATGGCAAGATTGATTTACTGGGCTTTTGTTTGACACGAGCCAATGTTCAAGAAGGCACCCAGCTTCGGCAAGGGCATCAAGTCGACCCGACTGACCATGATTGTGTGATGCTTTGAAATTGAAAACTTTGGAAGAAGAAAATCAAATTGAAGCGCCCACAAAGGCAAAATAAAGCTGAAAGTTTAAGCCCCACATGACTAACAGTCTATCACAACCCCAAATACCGGTCGTGATGGCGCCTATCACATTACTAAGCAAGACAATTAAACAATTAACCACAACCCTTTTACTTTTACATTAAGCCATTTTTACGCAGGTTTAAATACCATACGTTTCATAATAAGCATTTAAAACAACAAATAAATATGCGGAAGTCAATAACACATGAACTACACAGCCCCACAAATCTGGTGTCACGAGTCTAAAGCCTCTAATACAAGTCTGAATATCTACTACATCAATAGTCTAGGAAACGCGGAAAAGACAACAAGATAGAGGGGAGAAATAGGGCTGCGGACGCCATGCAGCTACCTGAAAATTCTCCGTCAACACATTGGATCAGCTAAACAGCCATCACTCAGCCGCTCGGGCACCTGGATCTACACACAAGGTGCAGGGAGTAATGTGAGTACGTCAACTCAGTAAGTAACTAAAGTAAATAAGTACAGAAAGAAGTGACGAGCGGTTCAAAGGCATATAACTGAAAATCACAGGATAACAGATCAACTTTACAGTTTAAAACCAGTTTCCTCAAAGAATCAGCTTTTCCAATTTAAAACATTTGAAATCAGATACTTAACAATATTTTCAACAGAGGCTTATTTAAAAAACAGAGTGAAATCAGGGAAAATATTATAACTGGGGCCCTCGGGCAAGGAATCACTCAAAATATGGCCTCTCGGGAAGCCTCTAACTCACTCATAACTCAACCCTTATCACTCAGTCTCACAACATCTCATAATAATATAAATCATAATAATCGCTGTGGCGTGCAGCCCTATCCATATATTTATAGTCGACTACAATCACTGGGGGTGTGCAGACTCCGAAAGTGCTCCTACAACCCAAGCGTCATATTGTTGCAGCGCGCAACCCGATCCAATATACATAAATCGCTACGGCGTGCAGCCCGATCCATATAAGTATCGCTGCAGCGTACAGCCCGATCCATATAAGTATCATTGCGGCGTGCAGCCCAATCCATAACTCATATATATCCTCACACTTAGGTCCTCGACCTCTCTCAGGCTTTAACCTCACAACCTCTCAAGCACAATAGTGGAAGTTAGGGAACTCTGTCCAAATAGTTCTCTCTTTTAAAAGTAAAAAGAATAAACTAATTTTATACATTTAACAGGTAAAACATGACTAAGGATATGTTTTTAGCAAGTAAAGTGAGGAAAACAGTCAAGATGCCCCTAAGGGTTTCTACAGGTCGGCACAAGGCACCAAACATGGCATACAGCCCATAATACAGTATACTATCCAAAATAAGGAATAATATAATATTTCCAAACCAAATACGCGGCTTAATAGTCACTACGGAACGGACGAAGTCACAATTTCTACCAGTGCACGCCCACACACTCGTCACCTAGCATGTGCGTCACCGCATTTATCAAAAAAAGTCAAATATCGGGGTTTTGTATCCTCAATTCCAGATTTACAATGGCTGATTACCTCAAATCAATGAAAATACTACTCTGTGACGCCTTTGCCCCTCAAATCGGCCTCCACTCGCGTAGAATCTATACAAAATTATAACGAGGATGTCAAATTATGCTAAGGGAACAAAGCCCATGCGAAAATAATCAATAAAGGGCACAAATCCCGAAATTACCGAAACCCGACCCCCGAGCCCACATCTACAAATTTAGAAATTTTTACACCAATAGATTCCTTATCCTCCCACGAGTTCATACATGTCAAAAGTTCTCAAATCCGACCCCAATTGGTCCTTCAAATCCTCAATCCAAAACTCCAAGTTTCCAAGCCCTAGTTCTTCAAGTTATAGCTTAAGTTCCATTATTTTCTAGGTGGAATTCACATAATAATCGAGTTTTAATTCCAAGAATATTACCTCAAAGTGTTTACCCATGAATCCCTCTTCAATCTCTTTCAAAAAGCTCCAAAACTGACCTACTAAGGAGGAAATAAATCCCATATTTGTGGACAAGACGAGTTTAAAACATTCTGCCCAGGCTTTAATTTCCTTCTTCTTGAACGCGGTCAAAGCCTCGCGTTCGCGAACCACAAAAATAGAGTTGACCAAAATCCTCTTACGCGAACTGACACAACTCACGCGAAAGCGATGCCTTACCAGATGACCCTTCGTGAACGCGAACGCGAACCCTCTATCGAGAACGCGATGGGTTAATTCCTACTGAAGCTCAATCTCTCCATTTCTTCTATGCGAAAGCGACTACACGCCCGCGAATGCGATGCACAACCTCGCAGCCCTTCGCGAACGTGTCCTATGCCTCGCGAACGCGAAAGATAAACTCCCACCTTCCTCAGCTTACTCTTCGCAAATGCGAGGGCCCTCTCGCGAACGCGAAGGGTTATCTGAAACCATTTTTTGCAATTTTCCTTAACTTAAAATGATCCATTCAACCCTCCAAAACTCACTCGAGTCCCCCGAGGCCACAACCAAAGGCACCAACATATCCTAATACCTTATTCAGACTTGTTCCAATCATCCAAATGCTTCAAACAACATCAAATCAACCAAAACACATCGGATTCAAGCCTAAGTTTCTAAAAATCTTTTGAATTCCGCTTTTGATAAAAAAAACTCAACCAAACCACGTCCGATGTAAGGCCCCGTAAAATCTTGTGCTTAAAACCTAGTAGCTCGTAGTGCCAAGGTACGAATATGTGTTAGAAATGTGTAGAATTCTTTGTGGCGAGCTCGCTCGCCGCGGTTCGAACCCTTTTACTGATTTTGCACTTAAAAATCAAAAGAATCGATTTTCCAAAAAATTGTCATTCTGCGGTCCAGAATGCGGTTGCAGATCAGCTATGGGGACTGCATTTCTGCCGCAGAGCGAAGCAGAAGGATTGTCAAAATTGATGTTGAAAATGCGGTACATTATGCGATCGCATGATCAATATGCGGACCGCATAATCGTCGCATAAATTCCTCAAGGATTTGTGTAGGTCAATTCTGCGGTGCAAAATGTGACCGCATAACAGGAATGCGGAGCGCATTCCTATCGCAGACCCAGGCAGACCTTCAGAGTTTTGGGCGCATTTTTGCGGTCCAATCTGCAGACCGCATTTCGATTCTGCGATCGCAGAATGCGACCGCAGATTTGCTCGGGCTTCTATTTTTCTAAATTTTAAAACCCGACCCCTTTTCAATAAAACACCTCAACCCCCTCATTTTAACAATCTTGCTGAACAAATTAAGAGAGAGAGGAAGAGAGGATCTTGAGAGAGAAAGTCATCTTCTCCAAAATTTGGTTCTTCAAAACCATCCGGTCCGGGAAATTTCAAGCTTATCTTCATACCCCGTTTCCTTACAGGTAAAATCCCTAACTTCTCCCATTGAATTTCTGGTTTAAACTAAGAGGGGGAGTCTCATGCATTAGTCCTTGAAATAATAGTTGAAATCATTCATGCATGTCTATTAAAACCTAAAATCTAGTAAGAGTAATTAGGTGAGAGTAAAAAACTTGTGCAAGGAAGGGGTTAATAACCTAAATACGTTCGGGTAGTGATTTTTGGGTCTTGAATTCTAAGTTATATGTATTAATTTGTGCACCATATTGACAGTGCTAGATTTTGGTGAATCGGAAGTAGAAATTAAAAAGGAATTCAGCTCCAGGTATGTATGGCTAACTTTAACCTTTGTAAAATCGCCTTGTTTGGTGTCCGAATACTTGGTATGTGATATCTCCATGAATTAGTTGTGAAGTTAAACTCTTGTGAGCAGGATGTGTTTACTTGTGTAAACTATTTGTGAATTCATGTAAATATTGTGCCTTATGCGTTGTTGGCTAAGACATCCAACATGATTGTGCAAGTAAATGGCAATAAACTTGGTATGTGATATCTCCATGAATTAGTTGTGAAGTTAAACTCTTGTGAGCAGGATGTGTTTACTTGTGTAAACTATTTGTGAATTCATGTAAATATTGTGCCTTATGCGTTGTTGGCTAAGACATCCGACATGATTGTGCAAGTAAATGGCAATAAACCAAGTTGTGATTGTGAACGTGTTATGTGGTAAAGACTGTGGGATAAGTGATATAAAAGAATTGAAAATTTGTGAAATTGAAATGACTGTAATAACATCCCTTGTGGTTAGTCGTGGAAAACTATTATTTTGATCTAAATGGTATAACGGGCTGTTGAAAAAGATGGAAACGGTATGGATAGTCACCTAAACCTTTTGTGAGTTGTGTTGCTGTTGTTATTGGGATTTGCGGTTGTTGTTCTTAAAACTTGTTGTGGTTATCCTTGTAAATTATTATTGTTGTGGTATTGTTTGTGAATTGTGATTGCTCGGTGGGATCGGGTTGCGCGCCGCAACACGAAGTAATAAGGTGTGGGTTGTGGTGATAAGGGTGGCCGAGGTAATAAGGGTGGAAAGTGATCGATATCACTATTGAAATGAAATATGAGAACGCTGTGAAATTGAAAATGTGGAAATGATAACGGGGAAAGGAGAGTTTGTTAATTTGTTTGCCTTGATTGTTTTCCTTGCGTGTACTCAATTGTTGCTTCTTTCTATTGTTTATTACTTGTGTATGGCTTGAGGTTACTCAGGGTAAGGTTTGTTATACATACTAGTACAATTCAAATATACTGACATCCCTTTTGCCGAGGGCGCTACATTCGTGTTATGATTGTAGGTGGATCCGCAGCAGGTACTCCAGCCCACCGATCGTAGCCCCCCCTTCGTCTTCCATCAGCTTTTTAGTGAGCCTCACTCCTCTCGGGGCCCTGCGTTGCTCAAGCCACTTGTGTACAGAGTTTTATTTTGATTTTGTGTAAGGTATAGCCGGAGCGTTGTTACCGGCAAATACTGTATTATCATGTTGTACTTTTATAGGCTCCGTAGACAGTAAATGTGGGTAGCGAACTTATGTAAATATGTATTTTGTATATTGGGCGATGGAAGTTGTAAACCTCATTAAGTGACTATGTGTGTCTTGTAAAAATGGTGTTTTAATTATAAGTGACTATTTCCTTTAATTAATGGATAATGAAAATACGGGGTACGCGCGGGATAGGAAAGGCACCCAGGTCTGCTAGATAGGGGATACCCGGTCGAGCGCCGGTCATATCCCACGAATTTGGGGCATGACATTCGAATAACCTGAAATTTTGCACGCACATCCCAAATGACATAACGAAGCTACCACAACTCTCGGAATTCCATCCGATCACTATATCAAAATCTCACCTACCAACCGGAAATCGCCAAAATATCAACTTCGTCAATTCAAGCCTAAATCTACTCCGGACCTCTAAAACCCATTCTGATCATGCTCCTAAGTCAAAAATCACCTCCCGAAACTAGTTGAACCATCGGAACTCACATCCGAGCCCTCTAATACATAAGTCAACATCCAGTTGACTTTTCCAACTTAAGCTTCCTTAAAAGAGACTAAGTGTCTCAAACCTTACCAAAATCATTTTGGACTCGATCCAACCAACTAGATACCACAAAACACGGATGAACAAAGCATAAAAAGCAGAAATGGGGGAAACGGAGTCGTAACTCATGAGACGACTGGCCGGGTCATCACATCCTCCCCAACTTAAACAAAAATTCGTCCTTGAACGAGTCAAGAAACATACCTAAAGCCTCAAACAGGTGAGGATATCTGCTCCGCATCTCCCGCTCGGTCTCCCAGGTAGCCTCCTCCACGGGCCGACCTCTCCACTGCACCTTCACTAAAGCTATATCCTCTGACCTCAACTTCCGAACCTGACAACCCAAAATAGCTACTAGCTCCACATCATAAGTCAAATCATCATCTAACTAAACCGTGCTGAAGTCCAGAACATGAGACGAATCCCCAATATACTTCTGGAGCATAGAAACATGAAATACCGGATGCACACTCGACAAGCTGGGTGGCAAAGCAAGCTCATAAGCCACCTCCCCAATCCTCCGGAGTACCTCAAAAGGCCCAATGAACCATGGACTCAACTTCCCTTTCTTCCCAAATCTCATAATACCTTTCATGGGTGAAACCTTCAACAGAACCTTATCGCCAACCATGTACGACACATCTCGCACCCTCCTATCAGCATAACTCTTTTGCCTCGATTGTGCTGTACGTAGCCTCTCCTGAATCACCTTTACCTTCTCCAACGCATCATGTACCAAATATGTCCCCAATAGCCTAGCCTCACTAGGCTCGAACCAACCTATAGGAGATCTACACCGCCTCCCATACAAAGCCTCATATGGAGCCATCTAAATACTCGATTGGTAGTTGTTGTTATAAGCAAACTCTGTGAACGATAAAAACTGATCCCATGACCCTCCGAAATCAATGACACAAGCACGCAACATATACTCCAATATCTTAATACTACCTCGGACTGCCCGTCCGTCTGAGGATGAAAAGTTGTGCTCAACTCCACCTGAGTACCCAACTTTCGCTGCACATACCTCCAAAGCTATGATGTAAACTGAGTGCCCCTATCTAAGATGATGGAAATTGGGTCACCATGCAACCGAACAATCTCCCGAATATATATCTCTACTAACCGCTCTGAAGAATAGGTAGTACAGATAGGAATGAAGTGCGTGGACTTAGTCAGCCAATCCATTATCACTCAGATAGCATCAAACTTCTTCAAAGTCTGTGGAAGTCCAACAACAAAGTCAATAGTGATCCTCTCCCACTTCCACTCTGGAATCCATCCCCTGGAGCAAGCCACCTGATCTCTGATGCTCATATTTCACTTGCTGACAATTGAGACACCGAGATACAAATCCCACAATGTCTTTCTTCATTCTTCTCCACCAATAGTGCTACCTCAGATCCTAATACATCTTCGCGGCACCCAGATGAATGGAATACCGCGAGCTATGGGCCTCCTCCAGAATCAACTCCCGAAGCCCATCCACATTGGGCATATAAATTCATCCTTGCATCCTCAACACTCTATCATCGCCAATGGTCACATCCCTGGCATCATCATGCTGAACTCTATCCTTAAGGACAAGCAAATATGGATCATCATACTACCGCTCCCTGAAGCGGTCATATAAGGAAGACTAAGAAACCATACAAGCCAATACCCGACTGGGCTTAGAAATATCCAACCTCACAAAACGATTGGCCAGGGCCTAAACATCAATTGCAAGAGGTCTCTCCCCAACTGAAATATATGCCAAACTCCCCATACTCACTGCCTTTTGGCTCAGATCATCGACCACCACATTTGCCTTACCCGAATGGTACAATATAGTGATATCATAATCCTTAAGCAACTCCAACCACCTCCGCTATCTCAAATTAAGATCATTTTGCTTGAACAAGTGTTGAAGACTGCAATGATTGGTGAACACCTCACATGATACGCCATACAAGTAATGCCTCCAAATCTTCAATGCGTGAACTATGGCAGCCAACTCCAAATCATGAATGGGGTAGTTCTTCTCATGGGGCTTCAACTGACGAGAAGCATAAGCAATAACTCTACCCTCCTGCATCAACACACAACCAATCCCTACTCTCGAAGCATCACAATACACGGTATATGAACATAAAGTTGATTGCAAAACCAACACTGGAGCTGTGGTCAAGGCTATCTTGAGCCTCTGAAAGCTCTCCTCGCACTCGTCCAACCATACAAATGAAGCATCCTTCTGAGTCAACTTGGTCAAGGGCGATGCGATATATGAGAAGCCCTGAACAAACCGGCGATAATAGCCTGCCAAACCGAGAAAACTATAAATATTCATAGTTAAGGACGATCTGGGCCAATTCTGAACTGCCTCTATTTTCTTTGGATCAACCTGAATGCCCTCACTGGACACCACGTGTCCAAGAATGCCACTAAGCCGAGCCAAAACTCATACTTGGAGAACTTTGCATAAAGCTTCTCCTCCCTCAATCTCTGCAATACAACCCTCAAATGCTCCATGTGCTCCTCCTGACTACGTGAATACACCAGGATAACATCAATGAAGGCTATGACAAATGAGTCAAGATAAGGCCGGAACATGTTGTTCATCAAATGCATGAACGCTGCTGGGGAATTGGTCAGCCCAAAAGACATAACTAGGAACTCGTAATGACCATATCAGGTCCTGAAGGCCATCTTAAGAATATCTGAATCCTTGATCTTTAACTGGTGATAACCAGAACGGAAATCAATCTTGGAGAACACCCTCGCTCCCTGAAGCTGGTTGAATAAATCATTAATGCGAGGCAAAGGATACTTGTTCTTAATTCTTACCTTGTTCAATTGCTTATAATTGATGCACATTCTTATAGTGCCATCCTTCTTCTTCACAAACAGAACCGGCGCACCCCAAAGTGATACACTAGACCGAATGAACCCCTTATCAAGGAGTTCCTGAAGTTATCCTTCAACTCCGCTGGTGCCATACGATACGGCGGAATAGAAATGGGCTGAGTGCCTGGTACCAGGTCAATACCAAAATTAATATCCCTGTCTAGTGGCATGCCCGCAGGTCTACAGGAAATACATCAGGGAAATCCCTCACAATTGGGACAGAATCAATACTGGGAGTCTCAGCTCCGACCTCCCTCACAAAGGCAAAATACGAGAGACAACCCTTCCCAAACATACAATAGGCCTTTAAGAAAGAGATCACCCTACTAGGAATATAATTAGTCAAACCTCGCCACTGGATTCGTGGCACACCCAGTATAGCCAATGTGACTGTCTTGGCATGACAATACAGCATAGCGTGACACGGAGATAACCAATCCATGCCCAAAATGACATTGAAATCCACCATGCTCAACAATAAAAGATCAGTTCGGGTCTCCAGACCCCCCAATAGTTACCACACATGACCGATACACACTGTCTACAATAACAGTATCGTCTACCAGGGTAGATACATGAACAAGTAAGGCAAGAATCTCATGGGGCGTACCCAATTAACGAGCAAAGTATGATGACACATAAGAAAAGGTGGATCTGAGATCAAATGATATAGAGGCATCTCTATGGCAGACTGAAACAATACATGTAATAACAGCATCTGAAGCAATAGCATCGGGTCTGCGAGGAAGAGCTAGAAATAGGCCTGACCGCCCCTTAATCGACCTCCCCCTCTGGGGTAACGCCTAGCTGGCTGGGCGGGTGATGAAGTAACTGGAGCAGAAGTTGAGGGTTTTCCCCTCTACTGAGACTGACCATCATGAAGATGAGGACATTGCCTCCTCATATGCCCAAACTCTCCGCCTTCATAGGAACTCTCCGGTGCTGGAGATGGGGACTAAAGAGAACCTCTAGCACCAGAATGACCAGTTGAAGGAACTAGAATGGAGGAACCCCGGACTGGCAGAGTACGGGATGAGCTCTGAGCTGGAAGGGCACTAAGTGATAAGTGGCCCTGTTGAGAACTGTGAAAATCATGACCAGATGATGCCCCACGATAACCTGGGTGAGTCGAATATGCCTGCCTGAATGAACGACCCCTACCCTACTGGAACTAGCCCCTCGAAGGAGTACTACTAAAGCTACCACATCCCCGAGGCCTCTTGGCCTCCCTCTCCTCTCACTCCTTTCGGCGAACCGACTCGATCTCACGAGAGATATCAATAACCTCCTCAAAGGTAGCACATGTCACCCTCTCCCTAATCATAAGAATCTGAAGCTGATAGGTGAGGCCATCAACAAACCTCCTGATCCTTTCTCGATCTGTGGGAACCAACCAAATAGCATGACGGGCTAACTCAGAGAACTGCATCTCATACTGCATCACAGTCATCTTCCCATGACGCAACTACTCAAACTGCCTACGCAGCTCCTCTCGGTGTGACTGTGGCACATACTTCTCCACGAAGAGAATGAAGAACTACTGCCAAGTAAGGGGCGTTGCACCAACAGGCCTACGCCTCTCATACGCCTCCCACCAAGTGAAGTCAGCCCCAGAAAACTAAAAGGTGGTAAATGCGACACCACTGGTCTCTAGAATCCCTGTTGTATGAAGCATCCTCTGGCATTTCTCCAAGAAGCCTTGGGCATCCTCGCCCTCTGCACCGCTGAAGGTCGGAGGCTGGAGTTTACCAAAACTCTCAAGTTGATGCTTCTTGTCATCTGGTATAACTGGTACTATAAACTCTTGAGCTGGTGCAACTAACTAGGATGGAGGTGCCCTCGGTGTCTGGAGTCCCTACACAACCTGCTCAGGTGTGCGAGTAACGAGGATCAAGATACCTCTCCCGGTCTGAGAAGTAGCTACGTCCGTAGTAGCTGAGACCGCCTGAGCCAAATCATTATACACTGATAAGATCTGACCTAAAGCCTCCTGAAGGCCTGGAATCATAATAGGCACAACTTGTGTTTGAGCTGGTGTTGTTGTAGCGTCCACAACTGGGACCTGATCCGGGACTGGGGCAGCTGGTGGATCTGCAGGTGGTGCTCTAGCTGCTCTGCCCCTGCCACGGCCTCGACCGCGACCTTGGTCTCTGGTGGCCCCAGCTGGTGGTACTGGTGGTCGTCCATCCTGCCCGGTAGCATGTGTCCTCACTATCTGTGAGAGAATGGAATAATAGAAGTTTAGTACTGGAATCAATAAATTCGCACGATAAGAATTTCAAGAACATGAAGTCTTTCCTAAAGGTTTTGCAACCTCTCGAGGATAAATACAGACATCTCCATACCGATCCATGAGACTCTACTAAACCGGCTCATGAATCGCGAGACCCATGTAACCAAGGCTCTAATATCAACTTGTCACGACCCCAAATACTGGCCGTGATGGCACCTATCACATTACTAGGCAAGCCAACTAAACAAGTAACCACAACCCTTTTCCTTTTACATTAAGCCATTTTGACGCAGGTTTAAATACCATACTTTTTATAATAAGCATTTAAACAACAGATAAATATGCGAAAGTTAATAAAACATGAACTACACAGCCCCACAAATCTAGTGTCATGAGTCTAGAACCTCTAATACAAGTCTGAATATCTACTACATCAATAATCTAGGAAATGCGGAAAAGACAACAAGATAGAGGGGAGAAACATGGCTGCAGATGCCATGCAGCTACCTAGAAATTCTCCGTCAACACACTGAATCAGCTAAATAGCCCCCACTCAGCCGCTCGGGCACCTGGATTTGCACACAAGGTACAGGGAGTAACTATGCACCCCAACTCAATAAGTAACTAAAGTAAATAAGTACTAAAAGTAGTGACGAGCGGTCAAAACATATAACTAAAAATCACAAGATAACATATCAACTTTAAAGTTTAAAACCAGTTTCATCAAAGAATCAGCTTTTCCAGTTTAAAACATTTGAAATCATATACTTAACAATATTTTCAACAGAGACATATTTAAAAAATAGAGTGAAATCAGGGAAAATATCATAATTGGGCCCCTCGGGCAAGGAATCACTTGAAATATAGCCTCCCGGGCAGCCTCTCAGTCACTCGTAACTCAAACCTCGTCACTCAGTCTCACAATATCTCATAATAATAGAAATCATAATAATTGTTGCAGCGTGCAGCCCGATCCACGTATTTGGTGGGAACCAACCAAATAGCATGACGGGCTAACTTAGAGAACTGCATCTCATACTGCGTCACGGCCATCTCCCCCAGACGCAACTGCTCAAACTGCCTACGCAGCTCCTCTCGGTGTGACTGTGGCACATACTTCTCCAGGAAGAGAATGAAGAATTACTGCCAAATAAGGGGCGCTGCACCAACAGGCCTACGCCTCTCATACGCCTCCCACCAAGTGAAGGCAACCCCAGAAAACTGAAAGGTGGTAAATGCGACACCACTGGTCTCTAGAATCCATGTTGTATAAAGCATCCTCTAGCATTTCTCCAAAAAGCCTTGGGCATCCTCGCCCTCTGCACCGCTGAAGGTCGGAGGCTAGAGTCTACCAAAATGCTCAAGTCGATGCTTCTTGTCATCTGGTATAACTGGTACTATAAACTCTTAAGCTGGTGCAACTAACTAGGATGGAGGTGCCCCCGGTGTCTGGAGTCCCTGCACAACCTGCTCAGGTGTGCGAGTAACGGAGGTCTAGATACCTCCCCCAGTCTAAGAAGTAGTTGCAGCCATAGTAGTTGAGACCGCCTGAGCCAAACCACTATACACTGATAAGATCTCAGCTAAAGCCTCCTGAAGTCTTGGAATAACAATAGGCACAACTGGTGTTTGAGCTGGTGTTGTTGTAGCGTCCACAACTGGGACCTGATCTGGGACTGGGGCAGCTAGTGGATCTGTAGGTGCTTCTCTAGCTGCTCTGCCCCTGCCACGGCCTCGACCGCGACCTCGGTCTCTGGTGGCCCATACTGGTGGCCGTCCATCCTTCCCGGTAGCACGTGTCCTCACTATCTGTGAGAGAATGGAATAATGGAAGTTTGGTACTAGAATCAACAAATTCGCACGATAAGAATTTCAAGAATATGAAATCTTTCCTAAAGGTTCTGCAGCCTCTCGAGGATAAATATAGACGTCTCCATACCGATCCACGAGACTCTACTAAACCGGCTCATGAATCGCGAGACCCATGTAACCTAGGCTCTAGTATCAACTTGTCACAGCCCCAAATACCGGTCGTGATGGTGCCTATCACATTACTAGGCAAGCCAACTAAACAATTAACCACAACCCTTTTCCTTTTACATTAAGCCATTTTTACGCAGGTTTAAATACCATACTTTTCATAATAAGCATTTAAACAACAGATAAATACGCGAAAATCAATAAAACATGAACTACACAGCCCCACAAATCTAGTGTCACGAGTCTAGAGCCTCTAATAAAAGTCTGAATATCTACTATATCAATAGTCTAGGAAATGCGGAAAAGACAACAAGATAGAGGGGAGAAACATGGCTGCAGATGCCATGCAGCTACCTGGAAATTCTCCGTCAACACACTGAATCAGCTAAACAGCCCCCACTCAGCCGCTAGGGCACCTGGATCTGCACACAAGGTGTAGGGAGTAACGTGAGCACGCCAACTCAATAAGTAACTAAAGTAAATAAGTACTGAAAGCAATGACGAGCGGTCAAAAGCATATAACTAAAAATCACAAGATAACATATCAACTTTAAAGTTTAAAACCAGTTTCTTCAAAGAATCAGCTTTTCCAGTTTAAAACATTTCAAATCAGATACTTAACAATATTTTCAACAGAGACATATTTAAAAAATCGAGTGAAATCAGGGAAAATATCATAATTGGGCCCCTCGGGCAAGGAATCACTTGAAATATGGCCTCCCGGACAGCCTCTCAGTCACTTGTGACTCAACTCTCGTCACTCAGTCTCACAATATCTCATAATAATAGAAATCATAATAACTGTTGCGACATGCAACCCGATCCACATATTTGGTGGGAAATAACCAAATAGCATGACGGGCTAACTCAGAGAACTGCATCTCATACTGCGTCACAGTCATCTCCCCCTGACGCAACTGCTCAAACTACCTACGCAGTTCCTCTCGGTGTGACTGTGGCACATACTTCTCCAGGAAGAGAATGAAGAACTACTGCCAAGTAAGGGGCGCTGCACCAATAGGCCTACGCCTCTCATACGCCTCCCACCAAGTGAAGGCAGCCCCAGAAAACTGAAAGGTGGTAAATGCGACACCACTGGTCTCTAGAATCCTTTTTGTATGAAGCATTCTCTGGCATTTATCCAAGAAGCCTTGGGCATCCTCACCTTCTGCACCGCTGAAGGTCGGAGGTTGGAGTCTACCAAAACTCTCAAGTCGATGCTTCTTGTCATCTGGTATAACTGGTACTATAAACTCTTGAGCCGGTGCAACTAACTAGGATGAAGGTGCCCCCGGTGTCTGGAGTCCCTACACAACCTGCTCAGGTGTGTGAGTAACGGAGCTCTAGATACCTCCCCCGGTCTGAGAAGTAGCTGCGGTCGTAATAGCTGAGACCGCCTGAGCCAAACCACTATACACTGATAAGATCTGAGTTAAAGCCTCCTGAAGGCCTGGAATCACAATAGGCACAACTGGTGTTTGAGATGGTGTTGTTGTAGCGTCCATAACTGGGACCTGATCCGGGACTGGGGTAGCTGGTGGATCTGCAGGTGCTGCTCTAGCTGCTCTACCCCTGCCACGGCCTCGACCGCGACCTCGGTCTCTGGTGGCCCTAGCTGGTGGTACCGGTGGCCGTCCATCCTACCCGGTAGCACGTGTCCTCACTGTCTGTGATAGAATGGAATAATAGAAGTTTAGTACTGGAATCAACAAATTCGCACGATAAGAATTTCAAGAATATGAAGTCTTTCCTAAAGGTTCGGCAGCCTCTCGAGGATAAATATAGACGTCTCAATACCGATCCACGAGACTCTACTAAACCGGCTCATGAATCGCGAGACCCATCTAACCTAGGCTCTGGTATCAACTTGTCACGACCCCAAATACCGGCCGTGATGGCGCTTATCACATTACTAGGCAAGCCAACTAAATAATTAACCACAACCCTTTTCCTTTTACATTAAGCCATTTTTACGCAGGTTTAAATACCATACTTTTCATAATAAGCATTTAAACAACAGATAAATTTGCGAAAGTCAATAAAACATGAACTACACAGCCCCACAAATCTAGTGTCACGAGTCTAGAGCCTCTAATACAAGTCTGAATATCTACTACATCAATAGTCTAGGAAACGCGGAAAAGACAACAAGATAGAGGGGAGAAACATGGCTGCAGATGCCTTGCAGCTACCTGGAAATTCTCCGTCAACACACTGGATCAGCTAAACAGCCCCCACTCAGCCGCTCGGGCACCTGGATATGCACACAAGGTGCAGGGAGTAACGTGAGCACGCCAACACAATAAGTTACTAAAGTAAATAAGTACTAAAAGCAGTGACGAGCGGCCAAAAGCATATAACTAAAAATCACAAGATAACATATCAACTTTAAAATTTAAAACCAGTTTCGTCAAAGAATCTGCTTTTCCAGTTTAAAACATTTGAAATCAGATACTTAACAATATTTTCAACAGAGACATATTTAAAATATAGAGTGAAATCAGGGAACATATCATAGTTGGGCCCCTCGGGCAAGGAATCACTTGAAATATGGCCTCCCGGGCAGCCTCTCAGTCACTCATGACTCAACCCTCGTCACTCAGTCTCACAATATCTTATAATAATAGAAATCATAATAACTGTTGCTGCGTGCAGCCCGATCCACATATTTATAGTCGACTACGCCCATAGGGGGTGTGTAGACTCCGGAGGAGCTCCTACAGACCAAGCGTCATATCGTTGTGGCGCACAGCCTGATCCAATATATATAAATCGCTGCAGCATGTAGCCCGATCCATATAAGTGTCGTTGCAGCATGCATCCCAATCCATAACTATATATATATATATATATATATATATATATATATATATATATATCCTCACACTTAGGTCCTAGACCTCTCTTAGTCTTTAACCTCACAACCTTTCAGGAACAACAGTAGAAGTTAGGGAACTCAGTCCAAATAGTTCTCTCTTTTAAAAGTAACAAGAATAAACCAGTTTTAGACACTAAACAGGTAAAACATGATTGAGGATATGCTTTTAGCAAGTAAATTGAGGAAAATAGTCAAGATGCCCCTAAGGGTTTCTACAGGTCAGCACAAGGCCCCAAACATGGCATACAACCCATAATACAGTATAATATCCAAAATAAGGAATAATATAATATTTCCAAACCAAATACGCGGCTTAATAGTCGCTATGGGATGGACCAAGCCACAATCCCTACCAGTGCACGCCCACACGTTCGTCATCTAGCATGTGCATCACCACATTTATCAAAACAAGTCAAATACCGGGGTTTTGTACCCTTAGTTCCAGATTTACAATGGTTACTTACCTTAAATCGGTGAAAATACTACTCTGTGACGTCTTTGCTTGCCCCTCGAATCGGCCTCCACTCGCGTCGAATTTATCCAAAATCAGAATGAGGACGTCAAAATATGCTAAGGGAACAAAGCCCAAGCAAAAATAATAAATAAAGGGCACAAATCCCGAAATTACCAAAACCCGACCCCCGACCCACATCTCAAAATTCAGAAATTTTTATACCAATAGATTCCTTATCCTCCCACGATTTCATACATGTCAAAAGTTCTCAAATCCGACCCCAATTGGTCTTTCAGATCCTCAATCCAAAAATCTACGTTTTCAAGCCCTAGTTCTTCAATTTATAGCTTAAGTTCCATGATTTTCTAGGTGGAATTCACATAATAATCGAGTTTTAAGTCCAAGAATATTACCTCAAAGTGTGTCCCCTTGAATCCCTATTAAATCTCCTTCAAAAAGCTCCAAAAATGACCTACTATGGAGGAAATGAACCCCACATTTGCGGACAAGACGAGTTTAAAACATTCTGCCACAGCTTTAATTTCCTTCTTCGTGAATGCGGTCAAAGCCTCACGTTTGCGAAGCACAAAAATAACGTTAACCAAAATCCTCTTATGTAAACGCGCCACAACTCACGTGAACACGATGCCTTACCAGATGACCCTTTGCAAACGTGAACCCTCCATCGCGAACGTGATGGGTTAATTCTTACTGAAGCTCAATCTCTCCATTTCTTCTATGCGAACGCGACTACACACCCGCGAATGCGATCCACAACCTCGTAATCCTTCGCGAACGCTTCATATGCCTCGCGAACACGAAGGCTAAATTCCCACCTTCCTCAGCTTACTCTTCGCGAACGCGAAGGGTTAATTTCCTGTAACAGCTGAAACCATTTTCTGGAATTTTCCTTAACTTAAAATGATCCGTTCAACCCTCTGAAACTCACCCGAGGCCCCCGGTGCCTCAACCAAAGGCACCAACATATTCTAATACCTTATTCAAACTTGTTTCAATCATCAAAATGTTTCAAACAACATCAAATCAACCAAAACACATCGGATTCAAGCCTAAGTTTCTAAAAATCTTTTGAATTCCGCTTTTGATCAAAAAACCAATCAAACCACGTCCGAATGACCTAAAATTTTGCACACACATCCCAAATGACATAACGAAACTATCGCAACTCTCGAAATTCCATTCTGACCACTATATCAAAATCTCACCTACCAACCAGAAATCGCCAAAATATCAACTTCGCCAATTCAAGCCAAAATCTACTCATACATGTGAGAAGCAGAACTGCTTTTGAGGAGAAACAGAAGCAGTTTTTGAGAAAGAGAAAAAAGTTGCTTCTCTCTAAGAACACTTTTCTGAGAAGCACTTTTGAGAAAAATACACATAGAAGCAGTTTTCAAAAGCTTGACCAAACATTAATTATTGCTCAAAAGTATTTTTAAATTAATTAGTCAAACACAAACTGCTTTGTACCAAAAGTACTTTTCTGAAAAGTACTTTAAGAAAAACATTTATCAAAATAAGCTGATTTTAGAAGTTTTTGACCAAACAATCTATAACTTATCGACTGTGAAAAGACAAAGGGGATAAAAAGTATATTTCCAAAAGCTTAAAATAAAAGACATTAAAGTCAGCAGCAAGGATTAACGTCAGCGACTGTAACGACCCAACTGGTCATTTTGAGCATTTGCGTCCGATTCGGCAAAATGAGGTCACGATCAACTTCAAATTATGTGTATCGACTTGCGTGCGCAGTCCGCGCATAAAACCAGAAAGCTTTTATGCGAAAATATAAAAAATATAGTAATTTCTAGAGTTAAAATTTGGTTTTTAGTTGACTTTGGTCAATATTTTTGTAAACAGACCCGGATCTGCATTCCAACGATCCCGGGAGGTCCACGGTAAAATATGGGACTTGGGCGTATGATTTCGAGGTCCCTAGCCTTAGAAAAATAATTTTTGAAGAAAATTATTGTGCTAGTTTTTAAAGGAAATAAAGAAATGAATTAATGTTTGAACTCGTTGGTATCGGGCTCGTATTTTAGTTCTAGATCTTGGTACAAGTTTGTTATGATATTTAAGTCCTTCTGTGAAATTTGGTGAGAATCGGAATTGATTTGATATGATTTGGACTCCGGTTGAAAAGTTAGAAAATCATGAGTTTTGAGGTTAGATTCATAGTTTGGATGTTATTTTGATGATTTGATCACACAAGAAAGTCCGTGTGATGTTTTTAGACTTACGTGCATGTTTGGTTTGGAGCCCCGAGGGCTTGGTTGAGTTTTGGATAGGTTTACACTATGTTGCATTTGTTTTTGGATGCTTCATTATCGTTTCTTCAAGCAAAAATGATACTACATTGAGCAAATGAAATAGAAATTCAGTTTTTATTGAACCATTAGATCTGTATAGAAATTACAGAGCCATAAAGAAAAAGAATCGTCGAATTTGGACATCGTATGAGGAAGTTATGCTCATTTTCGTGTCGGAAAAAAATTGTTGGTTTCTAGTATGGTCGGAAATGCGAACTTTTTCATTGCAATTGCGATGCCGAGTTTGCAAATGCAAACTTTTTGTCGCAAATGCGACTTCTTCCAGACTTGTCTTATTCGCAAATTGCGAGGGTTCACAATTGCGAACGATGGGTCACAAATGTGACATTTGAGGCTTGGTAAGTGAGGTTTTTGACGGGATTTTCACCCATTTTTAATTTTCTCAAATCCTAAACCTCCATAGGCGATTTTCCAAAGACCCAAGCTTCTCCAAATCATTGGTTAATTGTCTCTAATAAATTTCCAACTATATTTTGTGATTATATCTTAGATATCATCAAATTCATGAGAATCTAAAGGTAAATTTGGAGGAAATTGTGAAATCTTTCAAAAATATAAAATGATGATTTGATAACCAAATGGTATCGAAATTAGATAATTTTTGTATGGGTGAACTCGTAGAGGAATGGGTGTTCAGTTTTTGTAAATTTTATCGAGTTCCGAGGTGCGGGCCTGGGGAGTTGACTTTTGTTGACTTTTTGTAAATTGTTTAAGAATCATAGTTTGTCAACTGAAATTGTTTCCTCTTGTATTGTTTGAGGTATTCAGGTTGTTTTTGGCTAGATTGAGTCAAGTGTTGATGAATTGGTAAAGTAAAAGCAAAATTGAGTATTGAATTGGCCGGATTGAGGTAAGTATCTTGCCTAACCTTGTGTGGGGGACTTCCCCTTAGGATTTGAGTCTTCTATGCTAATTGTAGTCTGTGCACGCGACGTGATAAGTGTGTGAGATCGGACTTATTTGTGGAAAATTTTCCTTTAGGGTTCTTAAGTCCTTATGTTCATTATATGTGAAGTATTCCGTTATGAATGAGTTACTTAATTGCATAATTTATCTCTATATGCTGCATACGATGTTGTTAGACTTCCTCTAACTCTTACCTGTTACTTGGCCTTATTTACCTTAATTAAAGTAATTTTTCTCCTTATTATTTTGTTATCTCTTAATTGAAAATTCCTCTATGACCCCGTGTATATATGATATGTGTCCAAAGTGTTGTGATTGTCGGTGTAGTTATCACGTGCTTATTATGTCTTATTGTTTTTTAAGGTTATTGCGCATATTGGTTTCTCTGTGATTCTCTTGTTGCTATGTAATCATACTCTTGGTGGTGAAATTTCCTTGTGATTGGATTGTTTGATTGTTGTTGATTCCCTTACCGGGATGTTATTGTTCATATTGTTAATTCCCTTGCCGGGATGTTATTGTTCATATTGTTGATTTTCTTGCCGGGATGTTATTATTCATATTATTGATTCCTTTGCTGGGATGTTATTGTTCATATTGTTGATTCCCTTATCGGGATATATTATTTCTATTGTTTGGGTGAGGAAGAGTGTAAAGCACGAAGGGTGATGCCGTGCATGATATTGTGAGGGAGAGTATAAAGCACGAAGGGTGATGACGTGCATGATATTGTGAGTGAGAGCTAATGCACGAAGGGTGATGCAGTGCCATGATTATGAGAGTTAATTCACAAAGGGTGATGTCGTGCCATATTTTTATGAGTGTAAAAGCACGAAGGGTGATCTCGTGACATATTATTGAGAGTAAAAGCATGAAGAGTGGTGTTGTGTCACATTATTGAGAGTAAAAGTACGAAGAGTGATGTCGTGCCATATTATTGAGAGTAAAAGTACAAAGGGTGATACCGTGCACTTTCTGTTTGATGTGTTTATTTGTTGTTAGCAATTCAAGTATTTTACGGTTTAGATTCTCTTACTGCTGTGATCCTTTGTGTTGGAACTCATAGTGTTGTCAATACAGTTATATTTATATATATATTTTAATACCTCAAATTTCAATAATCTTTACATTTTTTATTCAATTAGTTTCTCAATTAAATTTTCTTAAATCGTCTAAGGGTGTATTCTACTTAAACAAGAATTTCTACTAAGTTGTAATTTATTAAGTCTCATGGTGAAGGTAATAATTCATTCGGTGTTGTATATTAATTGAAAATGACACTTTCTTTATTCAAAAGATTCCTAAAAATAACTTCATCTTTTCTTGTTGAGTTCCTAATTGGTTTAGAACCGTACTCTACTTCATGTTATATAAATGAGACTCCTTGAACATTCTAAATTGTATGGGCTATGGACCCTATGTACTGAGTAATGAGAGCGTTGTTGCGCAAAGTGAGACAAAAATATGGGGGCACAAGGTGACGGGCGTGCCAAAGGTTTGGTAATTGAGGTTATGATATGAGAAATCGAGTTTGAGATGGCTGGAATTTGTGCATCAGAAATGATATGATTTATTGAGCTGATATCGCCTTCCTTATTGAGTACCTTTTTACTTGTCGGTGTTCCAGCTGTGTTGGTGTTAATTTCCTTGGTTGTCTTTCGTTTCCATCCATGTTTCCTTTTATCGTTTATACTTATTGTAGTTTGTTCTCTCCATGTTGTTGATATTACTTTGTTATCTCTATGTTAATAGTTTATTATCATGTCATGTTCTATTTATTTGACAATAGGTGTTCGGACTGTTCCTCGTCACTACTCCACCGAGGTTACTCTTGATACTTACTGGACACCGCTCTGATGTGCTCATACTACACTTCTGTATATTTTTTTTGTACAGATCCAGGTATTCGACCGATAGTAGTTGTGCAGGTCATTGCGGTGGAGACTCAAGGTAAACCTGTTGTAGCGTTTGCATGTCTCGGAGTCATCTTTAATTGTACTTCTTTTCATATGTTCCTTTTGTTTCGGAACAATAATGTATTTATTTTGTATAACTACTCTTAGAAGGGCTTATGACTTGTACCACCGATTTTGGAAATTGTTATTTGTTCAGAGTAATTTAATTTAAAGTTAGTAAATATTCATATTATTACAGCTAATGTTAGGCTTACCTAATTTAAAGACTAGGTGTCATCACGATTCCTTTAGAGAGATTTTGGGTCGCGACAGCATCAAAGAGTAGTCCCTTCCACTTGCCCTATTTATTCTCTTACGGTCCTATTTAATAAATAAAGTTGTTTCTTAGTATTAAAAAAGTACTTCAAGCTTTTTTGTACTTGTTTACCGCTATTTTTAGTTCGTGTAGGTTTTGGTCAACAAAGTACTGGTTTATAAATAAGATTACCATCCACACATTGGTAATGATATTTTTAAAACATTATTAGTTAACTAAAAGATAATTTCATATTACAAAAGGTGAGATTAGTTACCTGAAAATACAGTAAAAATAGCACGGTATAGCTAGTTTTCGGACTGGTCATTCAAAAATAGCCAGCGTTTACGTAGTCAATGAAAAATAGTCACTATTTTGCTGCAACAGAGACCGGTCCAGCATAATATACTGAAGTTCGGTGCACCTTGTATGAACTCCAGCATATTATGCTGGACCGGTATACTTTGCTGATTCCAATAATATATACTGGAGTTTGGAGCACCGGTGCTCCAAACTCCAGTATATTATACTAGAAAATTATACTTGCTGAAACTCCAGTATATTATGATGGAGTTCTAGTGTACTTATGCTGGAACTCCATCATATTATGCTGGAGTTCCAGCATACTTATCCTAGAACTTTAGTATAATATGCTGGAGTTCAAGCATACTTATGCTGGAACTCCAGTATAATATACTGGCGTATTTTTCGGGTTTTGAACAATATTTTCACTCAGATTTATCTTTATATGAAAAGTGGCTAAATTTCGATTAATTTTAAAACTGGACTATTTTGAACGACCAGTTGTAAATCTGGCTATTTTTAAATTTCTCAGGTCCAGCAAAGTGCAAAAGGCCAAGCATTAACAGTACATTACAAGTTTGGACTCAAAACCTTGCTTAACTGAGGTGTCATTTTCCCCATGAGATAGTTGCATGGACCACATTGGGGCAATTGCATCTATACCCGTTTTTTGTGCCACATTTTAACCTATGCCCGCTTTGCAAAAAAAATTGCAAGCGTACCCGCTTTTTCGCATAACTTCAGCACACGGGGCTGAAGTAGCAAAGGCAATCACACAAAACTTCAGCATTTTAGTAGCCGGGCCTGAAGTTCAGCTCTAGAGCTGAAGTTTTTCAGTTATAAAGGGAAGCTGAAGTTTTTTAAAAAGTGGGTACGGATGCAAATAAAAAGACAAAGCGGCTAAAGATTAAAGAGGGGCGCCCAAATAGGGCGCCCGTGCAATTTTTACACCACATTGGATCATTTACTAGTTTTTGTGGGCCTAAAATTGGCCCGAAGTTAAATTTTCATGACTGAGATTTTACATATTCGTACATTCAATGTGGATGGAGTACTAGAAATGTGTTTAGGCTTTTACTTGGATCCACACAAGAATCATTGTTATATATGTCACTGTTACAAGTTGCTTGGAAACAACTGAAGTGTCTCCAAGATTTGAGACATGGCTTTAACAACATTGGAACAATGACGTTACAGATTATTTTGTTACCAATCTGACTGTTCTAACATTCATGGTACTCTAGTGCTAAAAATTATTGGAGTATTTTATTGGTCAAATATTTCTTCTAGTTGTTGGATCAGAGTAGTAGATTAATAAGTAATCGAACGAATTTCTTTTCCAAGCATGTACTTCTTTTTCATAGATGTAGTACTACTGTGATCCTCGTGTTCCCTATGTTTAGATCACTGTTAGTACCTGATATTTTTTTTACTTATATAATATTTTTTTCTGCTTCTTGTTATTGTTTCTATTTTCATAGTCTATCGGAAATAGCATCTCTATCTTCACAAAATAGGGATAAAAATTGCGTACATATTATCTTCCCTAGACCCCACTTGTGAGAATACGATTGTTGTAATACTATATACACTAGGACATATGGAATTATGGTGTACAATACAACCGATCAAGATTTGCACCAAATGGATATTTATATATACTCATTTCTTCTAAAGAGGCCTATTACTACGTTAGTACTTTCTAGGCTTGGGCTCCAATCGAATATATACCTCTATTTCTTTTTGTAAAAAGCTTGTACCAATGGAGACCGCGGACATGGATAACGCACATACTTAAAGACTAATAAAATAAAATAAAGTAAACGTTTTGAAGCTAAGCAAAAATTAGTACAATGGCTATCTTTTTTCTCGCTATATTAAGAAAATAAACACTGTATATGTTTATACAAGAAAAAAGACAATTATTTTTTAACTTCAACTTACATTCAAGTAGCTCCAAATTTTGTACAGATTTTCATTGCGGAGAAATACACAAAGGTATGTACGGGAGATTTTGCAGCAAGGGGAGGATGCGCTTTAATTTGCAAAATGGGTTTTAGGCCCCACCATTTAATTTTGTTAATTTACGAGTCAGAGGGTCACATATCCTTGTCCATATTTTAAGCTCCTTTTCACATTCACCCATTTTAGACGATTTTAGCAATCCCACCTTTGTTTCCTAGTAAAAAAGAAATGGAAAAGATATTACTTTGGCAAAAAAAAATGGAAAGAAATATATTTCTTTTAGGGAGGTATTTATTGGAATACTATTTTTGCATAGGAATATTACTATATTACCCTCAATGTTTAAGGTTTGATATAATTAAATTTGGTATACCTAATTACCAATTATATACCATTAGTGGTTTTAAGGGTATTATTTACTCTCCTAACTTAATAGTACCGTATATTCCTTCTAATACCACTCCCCACACGTTTCTCTCTCGAATTCTTACAGCTTCACCCACGTTTCCCTCCCACACCCACGATTTCTATATCAAAATCCCATTATTTCTTCCATAGCCAAGGCTTTGAATTCGAATTTGGGTATTCAAAAGACATTGTTTATTTGGATTGGATGTTGTTGCAAAGATTTGAGAATTCTCTCTACATCTCTCTCTATCTCGCAATCCCAAATTTCAATAATGTAAGAGGAAAGAAAAAGAGAGTAGCAATTCCAACATTGACAGCTATTAAAAAGCTTTGAAGCTTTGAATTCTAATTTGGGTTTTCAAAAATTATTATTTGTTTAGATTAGGTGTTGTTGTAAATAATTGAGAATATGATTTGGAGTTTATATCTCAATTTTGAGGGGTTTTGGTGAAGATTAGACTTGGTTTTGGCTAAATTTCAGATTGAAAGAAGGCATGACATTGCAGAAATTGTAGAAAAATTATAGACTGTTGTTTATTTATTTTTCAGCTTTGTATTTTTGTGTTAAAAGTTTTTATGGGAGCTTGTTATTCTACTTTGTCTGTTTTGGAGCTAACTTGTACAGAGGAGAAGATGTTTTTTAAGTTATATATATTGTTATACCTTTAAATTCAAGAAGTGTGGCTGTATTGTATTTAAAGAGGCGTGAATTTGTAGAATAGCTTGAATATAAGGAATGAATCAAATAAGACTCACAATGGCTTGTTTTCTACATTTAATCTACAACAAAACTATATATCATTTGAAAAATTAATATGAAAATATAGAATTTCAATGTTTATTCAAATTATCTAAAAAATATCTACAAACTAGGTACGTTGAATTTTAATATCCCAATTCCCATTCAATTGTAGCATAATTAGGATTTTCAACATAATTGCATTTTTTACAGAAGATTTGTAGAAGTTTTAGTTGTTTTTTATTTGTGAAAACAGAAAACAAAGCATCTACAATCAGAATACAAATAATTTATAATTTATCTACAAAATATCTACAAACTGGGGACATTGAATTTTAATATCCCAATTCTCATTCATGTGACGACCCGACCCGTCGTCTCATGAGTTACTGCTCTATTTCCCTCATTTTATGCTTCTTCATGTTTCACTATCAGTATTTGGTGTGTTAGAGTTGATTTGGATTGCTTCTGGTAGACGATGATACACTTAGTCTCTTTAAGGAATGCTTGGTTTAGAAAAGTCAACCGAAGGTTGACTTATGAGTTATAGGGCTCGGATGTGATTTTCGGTGATTCGGTTAGCTTCGGAGGATGATTTGTGACTTAGGAGTGTGATCGGAATGGAGTTTGGAGGTTCGGTGTAGAACTAGGCTTGAATTGGCGAAGTTAGTATTTCGGCGAATTCCGGTTGATAGGTGAGATTTTGATCCGAGGGTCGGAATGGAATTACGAGAGTTGCAGTAGCTTCGTTAGGTGATTTGGGATGTGTGTGCAAAATTTCAGGTGATTCGGAGGTGGTTTGGTTGGGTTTTTGATCGAATGCGAGTTTCGGAAGAATTTGAGGAACTTAGGCTTGGATTTGATGTAATTTGATGGTTTTAGTGTTAATCGTGGTGTTTTGATGATTGGAGCAAGTTTGAATAAGGTATTGAATCATGTTCGTGTTTTTGGTTGAGGTCCCGGGGGCCTCGGGGTGAGATCGGATGGTTAAACAGAGAGTTTTAGAATTTTTGCATGTTAAAGGTGTGTTGGTATCTGGTGTTTTCGCACCTGCGGTTATGGGACCGCAGGTGCGGTCACGCAGAACCGAAGGGAGGATCGCAGAAGCGAGATTTTGTCGGGGCCACTGTTTCCGCAAAAGCGATTGGGTAGTCGCATCTGCGAAGCCGCAGATGCGGGATTTTGCGTCGCAGAAGTGGGTCTTGGATTTAGGGATTTTCTACAGAAGCGGAATGAGACTGCAGAAACGGAAGTCGCAGAAGCGATATTTTGACCGCAGATACGGTAATGTCTGGGCAGAATGGGTTTTTTAATGATATTTCACCCGCGAGTCTAAGTTATTTTCTACCATTGTTGAACATCTTGGGAGCTTTTTGGGAGCAATTGAAGAGGGTTTCGACTGAGATTGACTGGAGGTAAGTTTTATGAGTTAAAAACATGATTATTATGTGAAATTAACCTAGAAATTCATGGAAATTAAGCCTAAAATTGATGAACTAGGGCTTGAGTTTTTTATATTTCAAATTGGGATTTCATGGGCCATTTGAGCTCGGATTTGAGAGTTCTTGGTATGTATGAACTCGTGAGGAGATGAGGAATCCATTGATGTTAAATTTTCTAATTTTTGAGAAGTGGGCACGGGGCTCGATTTTTGCAAATTTCGAGATTTTTGATATATTTCGATTGTTTTCGATTGGGTATTATTTCCTTAGCATATTGTGATGTATTCGCTCTGATTTTGGTTAGATTCGACGCGCATGGAGGCCTATTTGAGGGGCAAAGGCATCGCGAGCTAGAGATTTCACCGGTTCGAGGTGAGTAATGATTGTAAATGATATCTTGAGGTTTTGAAACCCCGAATTGCACATTGTAGTGCTATACTGAGGTGACTTGCACGCCGGATAGTGGGCATAGGGTAGAGCGCTGCTGGGGATTGTGAATTGGTCCGTCCCGATTGATGAATTTACTGCGTATTTGACTGAAACTACTTGTTATTATCATAATTTGGGCTGATTGCCATGTTTGGGCTTCGTGCCAACTATTTGAATCCTTCAGGGATTGATATCACTATTTTCGCATTATTTTACATATTATTTTATCTCGGTCCAAGGTTTTAATATTGTTTCGCAAACTCAGTCATCTTTCTAAGATTTGAAAACATAAAAAATATTTTATTGAAGTTTTGAGCTGAGAACTATTATTTTAATATTACCCAAGAGGCTTATGTGCATTTCTGGACTGAGCATGAATCGGGTTGCGCGCCGCAGCAGTGTTATATTGATATTGAGGCTGATAGCCTGGTTGTTTACATTGATCTTGTGGCCGAGGGCCTGGATGATTATATTGCTATTGAGGCCGATAGCCTGGTTGATGCCACGAGATGGCTTGATATTGCGCTTGGGCTGTAGGAGCCCCTCTAGAGTCTATACACACCCCCAGTGAGCGCCGTCGACGATAAATAAATGGGTGGCTTGGACTGCACGCCACAGTATGTACTAGAGTGTACCGTTATATACATTGCATTGCACTCATGCATTGGTTCTTATTTGTATTATCTGTCATAATATTTCTGCACTCTTGTTTCATTGGCTTATATTCTACTTCTTGCAATAATTACCTGATACCCTAGCGTTATCTTTTAACGGAGTGGTTCTCCCGAGGGGCTGACTTTTGTGCTTGCTTGCACTACTTGTTTCACATTCATTTGCTTACCTGTTGGAAAAAGACATTTTCAAAAGAGGTTTTAAACTGAGCTAAGATATTTCTAAAGGTTTTACAGCTTCACTGCTTTCTCCTAAAGGGTTTTTCATTGCTCCTGTATAGCATGATAGTTTGCTTTACGTGATTTCTCACTGCTGAGTTGTTATTTACTTTTATTACTCACTGAGTTGGAGTACTCACTTTATTCCCCACACCTCGTGTGTAGTTGCAGGTATTTATTCACCCAGCAGCGGGTATGGGCTGTTTGAAGGCAGAGATGTAAGAGCTTAGCGAGGTGACTACCAGTGTTCGCAGCACCGTTTTCTTTCTATGACATTCATTATTCCTATGCAGTGTAATTCTAGACTTGTAAATGTAAATTTCATCCTTATAGATGCTCGTGACTTGTGACACCCCGATTAGGGCTGTGTTGGGTTGTAAATCTGTTAATTAATATCATTAAGTCGTATCTTGCCGTTCATTTGTGTTTAACTCTTTTGAAATAGTCGAGTTGGTTTAGTTGGCTGGCTTTGTCTTCACGAGAGGTGCCATCACGACCAGTGCGGGGTTTGGGTCATGACAAGTTGGTATTAGAGCCTAGGTTACTAGGTCTCACAAGTCATGAGCAGGTTTAGTAAAGTCTCGCGGATCGGTACGGAGACGTCTGTATTTATCCTCGAGAGGCTGCAGAACCTTTAGGATTAACTTCACCTTCTTGAACTCTTATCGTGCGTCCTTGATTCAGCTTGAAAAGAAACTCTTAAAATTCCTTCCACGCGTTCGTAAGCGTACATGAGCGCTCAGTATCAGATGTGCCTTGATGGCTTGTGATTCCCCGATCAAGGGGCGAGATGTGATCTTTGTGAGTCTGATGTTGGGCCAGTCTGGAGGACTTGAGGCCGGATCTTGCCTATGGCTTGAGCACCGAGGTGCTGATTGTGTGAGCAAGTTTTTTGAACTTATATGTTCGGTATTGTCCCTATTAGCCAGAATGGCGATTGGATATCCATGTGATGAGTATGTTAGAACTGCGAAATGTATCTATATGACTTGGTAGTGACGATGAAGGTCTGCTAGATGATAGAAGAACTGTTAAGTGTTCGATTCCTATTGTGATTTGAGGTGTAGCCCGAGTTATGGGCGCGTGAAGAATATTTTAGTGTCTCCTAGTTGGGGAGTGAAGTGCATTACATATGGCAGTATGATTTCAGACCAGGAAGACTAAATGACTGTTTAATGTGTACGACGGTGGAAGGTATGCAGAAATAAATTGAGGCGAAGCAGGTGGGTTATCTCCTGCGGAGTGTTCTGCAGTGGTATGATCCTTATGTGTATGTTAGAAGATCTCATGTATAATTAAAGGGTACGTGTTGAAATTTGAAAATTCGGGTCGCTTAAGAGAGTGGACTCAACTGATGTGGGGATGAATGCGAGATTTGCAGAGGGTTATAGTACTAGATGATCTATGTTTTCACAAACTTGTAAATGATTTGAGTTTAATCTCACTATGGTATTGTGGCATCATTAGAGTAAAAGTGTTATGAGTTGTTGAGTGTGTCTTGATATATGGCTTCGAGCCAAGTTGGGGAGTTTGCTATTAATTAGCTAATTGTACGGTCATGTGCTATGTTGGTTCCAATTCGAGGCATGCTGGCGAATCAGTTTTGATTGCAAAAATTGAGCCGAGGATGACACGAGTGAAGTAAAATTTTGAAAAAGATTATAGGGTTCCTCGTAGATGTGTAAGAATCAGAGGATGTCTTAAGCTGTTGTTGGTAAGAATGCTCGGTGCATGGAGCAGGAATATGTTTGTTTATATTGGGATGAGCATCTAATTTTGCGGTGTCGGAGTGCCAATAAGGCACAAGTGGTTCTATTCGTTAGGTCAGGTAATTTGCAGTTTGAATAAGAGTGAATGACTTTCGAGAATGGTTCTAATGTGTTCAAGATTCTACATGTGACAATCTGGTGTCTTAAAGTTGTGCGTGTGGTTAGAGACTGTGTTTTCATTGGAAAATGTCAAGACTTGTGGTATTTTTACGTTAATTATGGGATTCTATGCATCAGTATCACGAGAGTAAAGGTAACGAATTTAGATTCGCAGGAAGTTCCTTATAGTAGATTGTTTTGGGAATGTGGTGTTTTTGGGGATATTCGAGGGAGAGTATTTAGTGGCTCATGGGTTTCAGACAGTGTGGTTCATGCTTGGGTCTCGTGTGGTAAGCCTGGGTGAGGCATTGTGGTGCTACAGCAAAAAGAAATTTCAAGTTGAGGATGGAACAGGAGGAAATTTGGATGGGTGGAGTATCTTAATAGAAGAATGAATAGGTATGGTAAGGATGTGATTAATTCTTTGCGTGTGTTCGAGGCAATGAGTTCGTACAGGTATTTTGCAGCAAGCTCTTGAGTTCTGACAGCTTGTTTAGTCTGTTCTAGTTAGAAGGATTCGGTCCTGCCAGTTTAGCTGGTGCAAATGGAATTGGGGAAGAATTCTTGTTGGGTTTCACCGTGGTTTGGAGATGTATATATCTTCTACGGGCATATGAAGCATGGGATGTGTAATGATTTTCTTCCAAATGGGATCGGTGAAAGTTCTTGGCTAGATGAGTTGCAGTTCAATTTTGAAAAGAAGTTCATAAACTCTTAGGCGGTAGGTAGCCTCAGATAATCAGGGAAAAATGGTACCGCTAATTGGAAGTGATTTGACAAGAGTATTTGTCTCGGAAAGGGGTGATGTGATTAAACTGATGATACTTTGGTAGTATTGCGGCGCTTTCTTGTTAGATCGATTGCAGATATCTGAGTTTGTGGGATGGCACAGGGGAATTTTAGAATATCTTTTATGGAATGATTGGGTACTTGAGGTGTGATATGTATTCATACGGCGGAATTCGGGACCAGGTATGGTGATTCGTGTGCTATATGGAGTTGGAGACTGGAAGTTCTCAGGTACAGACTATGTAGTGGTTATGGATCGTGTGTATTGGTACCGTTTAGTGCCTATTGGGATTTGGAGGCCCGAGTGGATCTTTCTTTGCTTGGTATTTTAGATTTTGGATACGATGTTAGGGTGTGGACTGGCTGTCTCAGTGTTGGGTTATTCTAGACTATTGCGCTATGGGTTATACTAGAAAATGCCACGGGTTGAGTGGTAAGGTGCATCGGATTATGTTCTAGCAGAGTGGCTTGTATTCCAAAGACCAGCGGAGGGCTGGGGAGGACTGCTTTTCTTAATTGGGCCTTCGTGATGGATGTCAGTGCAGAGGTTTCTACCATTGGTTCAGTTCCGGTGTTAAGGGACTTTTCGGATGCGCTTCTTGTGGCCGGGCATGTCGTCGGGCGAGGTTGTGGATTTCAATATTGATTTGGTGTCGGGCACCGTATCGTACGGCTCCGGAAGGAGTTATAGTAGTGGAAAGAGCAGCTTCAGGCTTTCTTGGTAATGAGCTCGTTGGTAGGCCGATATGGATACGTGTTTAGCTTGAGTTGGCTTGGTTGGCCCCGAATTGTATTGTTGAGGGATAGGTCGATTCGATCGTTATTGAGCTTGTTAGTGATCTGAGGAGAGCTATGAGTTACTTTTCGGTGTTGTGAGACGTTACGATTTGTTGGTTATGGGCACATGTGTTGTGGTACTATTGGGGATTCATAGTGAAAGTCGAGCGGGAAGAGTAATTGGGTGTTGCTCGGTAAATGGAGTATTGGTGATGACCTATCGGGTTGCGTGTCGTATGTTATCTATTTCACCGTGGGTGTAATGAATTGCTTGGGTTCCAGACTTTAAATTGTGCGTGGCTATCGATTTTGAGCATAGTGACTTGAGGTGTTTCATGTGTAACAGTGTTTGGATAGGATCGCGCATTGTGGCAAGGCCACGTAGAGATATGACCTTTCAGGGTAGATTCAGGTGTTCTATTTCTATGATCTGAGATGGGGTCTCAGCCTCGTGTGGTGATGGTATTGATGAGCTTGAGGTACAGCTCTTTCATTTGAGTTATTTTTTTTCATGATTTGCGTAGTTCAGATCGTTTATTGATGCGCGTATTATGCAAGTTGTGGCTTAGGCATGTATTGAGGTGTCATATCACCAGAGTGGTGTGTTGGATTCGAGGTGATCGTTGGGGTCATTAATGAATACGAACAGATTTGATTTCAGCTTATTGGAAGGATAATATCGAGATTCGGCTCGGAATCTATTGTGGTATTAGTCATAAGGGAAGTGGCTTCATAAATGGTTGATCTGAGAAATGGTTACGGTTTATTGCGTGTTTCATTTATTGTTGGCAGTATATAAAAGTGTTGGAATAAGACCTTAGTTGATAAGATGTTTTCTACCGGTATTCGGGTGTTGTGGGCAACTGCTATGAATAGAAGTTATCATTTCGAGTGTTTGGGTTATGTAGGATATCATGTGATTGCACCTGAGGTTGCAGGTATGGGTTATTACAGCTGGTTCGGGCTTATTCTGAATATAGATGCGAGGTTCTGATCTTGTGTATGATTTCGGAAAGTGCAATGTGGTTCTAAGGTTTATGGACTAGATGGATTGTAGAATTTCAGCTATGTTGTGTTGGCGGACCTATGCGAGATAGGGTGACGCGGGATCACCCCCGGGTATATGCTTGGTAAGGTCATTCAGTTATTGGTTGGCTTCTAGGACAACTTTGGGTATGCTCGAGGACGAGTGTTTGTTTAAGTTGGGGAGGATGTGACGACATGACCCGTCGTCTCATGAGTTACCGCACCGTTTCCCCCATTTTATGCTTTTTCATGTTTCATTATCAGTATTTGGTGTGGTAGAGTTGATTTGGATTGGTTCTGGTAGAAGATGAGACATTTAGTCTCTTTAAAGAAGGCTTGGTTTGGAAAAGTCAACCGGAGGTTGACTTATGAGTTATAGGGCTCGTATGTTATTTCCGGTGATTCGATTAGCTTCGGGGGATGATTTGTGACTTAGGAGTGTGATCGGAATGGATTTTGGAGGTCCAGTGTAGAATTAGGCTTGAATTGGCGAAGTTAGTATTTCGGCGAATTCCGGTTGATAGGTGAGATTTTGATCCGAGGGTCGGAATGGAATTACGAGAGTTGCAGTAGCTTCGTTAGGTGATTTGGGATGTGTGTGCAAAATTTCAGGTGATTCGGAGGTGTTTTGGTTGGGTTTTTGATCGAATGCGAGTTTCGGAAGAATTTGAGGAACTTAGGCTTGGATTTGATGTAATTTCATGGTTTTAGTGTTAATCGTGGTGTTTTGATTATTGAAGCAAGTTTGAATAAGGTATTGGATCATGTTTGTATTTTTGGTTGAGGTCCCGGGGGCCTCGGGGTGAGATCGGATGGTTAAACGGAGAGTTTTGGAATTTTTGAATGTTAAAGGTCTGCTGGTATCTGGTATTTTCGCACCTACGGTTATGGGACCTCAGGTGCGGTCACGCAGAAGAGAAGGGAGGATCGTAGAGGCGAGATTTTGTCGGGGCCACTGTTTCCGCAGAAGCGGTTGGGTAGCCGCATCTACGAAACCGCAGATGCGGGATTTTGCGTCACAAAAGCGGGTCTTGGATTTAGGGATTTTCCGCAGAAGCGGAATGAGACCGCAGAAGCGATATTTTGACCGCAGATGCGGTAATGTCTGGGCAGAATGGGCTTTTTTAATGATATTTCATCCGCGAGTCTAAGTTATTTCCTCCATTGTTGAACATCTTGAGAGCTTTTTGGAAGCAATTGAAGAGGGTTTCGACTGGGATTGACTGGAGATAAGTTTTTTGAGTCAAAAACATGATTATTATGTGAAATTAACCTAAAAATTTATGGAAATTAAGTCTAAAATTGATGAACTAGGGCTTGAGTTTTTTATATTTCAAATTGGGATTTGATGGGTAATTTGAGCTCGGATTTGAGTATTCTTGGTATGTATGAACTCGTGAGGAGTTGAGGAATCCATTGATGTTAAATTTTCTGATTTTCGAGAAGTGGTCCCGGGGCTCGAGTTTTGCAAATTTTGAGATTTTTGATATTTTTCAGTTGTTTTCGATTGGGTATTGTTCCCTTAGCATATTGTGATGTATTCGCTTTGATTTTGGTTAGATTCGACGCGCGTGGAGCCCGATTTGAGGGGCAAAGGCGTCGCGAGCTAGAGATTTCACCTGTTCGAGGTGAGTAATGATTGTAAATGATATCCTGAGGGTTTGAAACCCTAGATTGCACATCTTAGTGCTATATTGAGGTGACTTGCACGCCGGATAGTGGGTGTGGGGTAGAGCACCGCTGGGGATTGTGACTTGGTCTGTCCCGATTGATGAATTTACTGCATATTTGACTTAAACTACTTGTTATTACCATAATTTGGGCCGATTTCCATTTTTTTGCTTCGTGCCAACTATTTGAATCCTTCAGGGATTGATATCACTGTTTTCGCATTATTTTCCATATTATTTGATCTCGGTCCAAGGTTTTAATATTGTTTTGCAAACTCAGCCATCTTTTTAAGATATAAAAACTTAAAGAATATTTAATTGAAGTTTGAGCTGAGAACTATTATTTTAATATTGCCCAAGAGGCTTATGTGTATTTCTGGACTTAGCATGGATCGGGCTGCGCGCCGCAGCAGTGTTATATTGATATTGAGGCCGAGAGCCTGGTTGATTACATTGATCTTGAGCCCGAGGGCCTGGATGATTATATTGTTATTGAGACCGAGAGCCTGGTTGATGACACGAGATGGCTTGATATTGTGCTTGGGCTGCAAGAGCCCCTCCGGAGTCTGTACACACCCCTAGTGAGCGCCGTCGACGATAAATAAATGGATGGCTCGGGCTGCACGCCGCAGTGGGTACCAGAGTGTACCGTCATATGCATTGCATTTCACTCATGCATTGGTTCTTATTTGTATTATCTGTCATAATATTTCTGCACTCTTGTTTCATTGGCTTATATTCTACTTCTTGCAATAATTACCTGATACCCTGGCGTTATCTTTTAACGGAGTGTTGCACCCGAGGGGCTGACTTTTGTGCTTGCTTGCACTACTTGTTTCACATTCATTTGCTTACCTGTTGGAAAAAGACATTTTCAAAAGAGGTTTTAAACTGAGCTAAGATATTTCTAAAGGTTTTACAACTTTACTGCTTTCTCCTAAAGGGTTTTTCATTGCTCCTGTATAGCATGATGGTTTGCTTTACGTGATTTCTCACTGCTCAGTTGTTATTTACTTTTATTACTCACTGAGTTGGAGTACTCACTTTATTCCCTACACCTCGTGTGCAGTTGCAGTTATTTATTCACCCGGCAGTGGGTATGGGCTGTTTGGAGGCAGATATGTAAGAGCTTAGCGAGGTGACTGCCAGCGTTCGCAGCACCGTTTTCTTTCTATGAAATTCATTATTCCTATGCAGTGCACTTCTAGACTTGTAAATGTAAATTTCATCCTTATAGATGCCCGTGACTTGTGATACCCCGATTAGGACTGTGTTCGGTTGTAAATCTGTTAATTAATATTATTAAGTCGTATCTTGCCGTTCATTTGTGTTTAACTATTTTGAAAGAGCCGAGTTGGATTAGTTGGCTGGCCTTGTCTTCACGAGAGGCGTCATCACGACCAGTGCGGGGTTTGGGTCGTGACAATTCAGTTATAGCATAATTGAGATTTCTGACATAATTGCATTTTTCAGAAGATTTGTAGAAGTTTTAGTCATTTTTTATTTGTGAAAACAGAAAATAAAACATCTACAATGAGAATACAAATAATTTATAATTTATCTACAAACTGGGTACATATTTGGACTCGACATACTTCCCCTGAAATGTATGTTTTACATTTTTTATATATATTTTTGTCCAAAACAGCACTAAATCATTCGCTTAAATACAATTTTTATACAATGTTGTTCTACTTTCATATAATAGGTAAATGAATAAAAGAAAAATAAATAAATAAATAATAGTCTACAATTTATCTATAATTTTTCTATAATTTCTGCAATATAATGTATGTCATGTCTTCTTCTTCTTCGAGTTTCAATCCGAAATTCAGCCAAAACCAAGTCTAATCTTCACCAAAACCCCTCAAAATTGAGATATAAACTCCAAACCATATTTCTAATTATTTGCAATAACACCCAATCCAAACAAATAAAGATTTTTGAAAATCCAAATTTCAATTCAAAGCCTCAAAGCTTTTTAATGGCTGTCAATGGTGGAATTGCTACTCTCTTTTCATTTGCTTTGTATTACTGAAATTTGGACATAATAGCGTTTGATGCAGAAGAATTGTAGAAGATTTAGTCATTTTTTATTTGTGAAGACGCTAAATTTGAAACCAAACTGACGAAGAAGATTAATGTGCGTGATTTGCGTTGTGGAAGATCTGGAAGAGTATTTAATTTTCCTTTTTACCGCGCCTAAATAAGGAATCATAAAGCTACAGTGATTTCTTATTTAATGCATTGTATATATTATGTAGAAATACTATTAGCATGAATGGTAGTATGCAAACTATAAACATATTTGGTAATATAGTTTCATATATGGTATATATACGAAAATTTCCCTTTTGCATATGCCCTTGGATCTTGGATCCCGTTTGGTCATAGATTATGGCTAAATTTTTTTCAAATTTTTTTTGAAAACGTTGTTTGTTCATGACATATGGTCATGTTTGGAATATGATCATGTTTTGAAAAAAAAAAACTTTGAATTTTTTTTCAAGTTCCCAAAAATTCATTTATGGAAGTTTTTGGTTGATTTCTTTCGCTCACAAAACTTCAATTTTTCTTCGAATAAAATACATGTTCAAACACAACTTCAATATCCAAAAACTATTTTTCTATACAACTTTAAATCTGTTATAAATAGAATTTATTTAAAGTGAATGTCTATATTTTAGAGAGATTTTAGGAATTATTACTCGGTGTCTAAGTTACTCTTTCCTTATATACAAAGGGGTTCTATTCTATTGTAATTCATCCAAATCAATAAGAATTTTGCCTCTATACTTTTTTCTGCAATGCTCTTCTTCTCTTATTGTTTTATAACATGTTATCAGCACGAGACTCTAACCAATTTAATAGGGGCTTTGGGACACGTACATGGTGCTCAACTTGTTTATAATAGCAATTGTCAATTGTTCCATGAATTTCCTTCAGGAATAACTTTTGCATTTAAGGTAAGTATTTTACCTTATTTCTCTCTTTTAAATATTATGAAATTCTATTATTTGATTTTAAATACAAGCAAAGACAATAAATTTTAATTACAACTCTAATAGAGTTTGTAAGAAATTATAATCACCCTAAGTGGTAAAATTTGATGTCTTGCCATGATTAAATTTATGTATGATTGTGAGCACGAGAAGTGGAAACTTGTCCCATATTAACTTGCTTCATTCTCATTCCCTTAAGAGAATGTGGTAGCAGTATGTGATAAGTCTGAAAGAAGATAAAATTATTACCGTGAAGGTATCAATGGATGTAGACGTGGCAATAGACCAAATTATAATCGTCATCATTGTGGTAATGAGAATAATAAGGATTCTCAAAATAATCCTTCATTCCGTAAAAGTAATATTTCATCTAATTGACATGGGAGTTTTAAAGCACATATAGATGAACAGTCCATGATGTGAAAGTGACAATATGTGATTATAAATACATATTTAATTTTGGAAGAATATGAACGTGCTAGTGGTAGTGAATATGTCACACTCACCTCTAGAAAGATATTTGAGATGTAATAAGAAAATAGTATCATTTTTATAGCATGAACGGTCATTGATCATGTACCTATTGTGATTACGCTAAAATATTTTGGCAATGTGATTATTAAAGGATAATAGTAATGCAAGAAACTAGGAGTGGCAAACAGGCGGGACGGGTCGAATATTGTTAAGGTAGAAAACAGGTAATAAAAAATTGGATAAATTATCCGACCCGACCTATATTTAATACAGATAAAAAAGGGTTAGCCGGCGGATAATATGGTTACCCATATTATCCATGACTTCTTGCATATGATCACTTTTGAAAGAATTCTTAGTCTCCCTAACTTGAGAAATCTCCAATTTGATGCTTTACAAATGTAAACGTTAGACTCATTGGTTATCCATTTTTTAAATGGATAATATGGTTTTTATCCATATTTGACCTGTTTTTAATAAGTTCACTATCCAGCCCACTTTTTAGTGGATAATATAGTTGGTTAGCTATTTTATTTTAACCATTTTCCACCCCTACAAGAAACAGATCTTGCATATAATTTTGACCATAACCATAATGGTATAACTTTTTCTTCAAAAGATGTTCACCATATAGACATTGGTAAATATATGATAGTACAAAATTGATTGAGAGCACTGAAAGAGTCAATTATTACTATTTTTTAGGAATAAAATTGATTATTAATAAGGCTTGTGTTGTAGAAAGTCTCAAAGAAACGTATTGAGTTTTTAAAGTATTCGCGAAAGCGGTTGGTTATATTGAGACTATAAATAAAGTATGGTGAAATTATATGATAATAGCACACGTCATAGTGTAAATCTAAAGTTTGTCAATATTGATAATTTATCCAATTGGCATAATTGGTTTAGCCATGTTAATTTAAACGTATTGTGCAAAAATAAAAGAGAATTCACATGGATAAATATTAAAGAACTATAAATTTCTTTACGAATTCTCTTATGTTGATTGTTCTCATTAATTAATACACCAACTAAAATTGGGATTGAATTCCATGAATGTTGGAAATATCAAAGGTGAATATGGGCCCATTCAAATGTCATGTCTACCACATAAGATGCATCTATGAGATGGTTATGTGTGCAGTTATTATTAACCTGCAATATGGTGTTTGCTAGATAACTTTCTCAATAATCTAATTTAGAGCATATTCTAGATATTCTATTCAAGACAGTTCATCTTGATAAGTTGTTCAACACAATTGATTAGCAAAATAATTTATTGAGTGCCTCCATTTAATAGTTAGACTAATGCTTATGAGAGCAAAGTTATCTATATCAGTTTGATATACATTATATACGAAAGTATATTAAATTCTCCACTAACAAGTGGTTGGGGGTCAGGAACCAAATAATTTCATCTTATTATTATTGATATGCTGTATATATTTTTATTAACAACATAATGCACAAAAATGAGTTCCCAAAATTGAGGAAGCAAGTTAGTTTCTCTAACATAAGGGGGAGAAAGGATAAACAGTTGAGAAAAGTTACTTGAAATGAATTATTATTTGTATATCTAGATCCTCGAATAAGGTAATATGAACTTGTAGTTTATAAAAAGCAAATTCATCTGTAATATCTTACAAAGCATGTCAGACGTATTTGATGGCTTAAAGAAAGTAACTATATTCTCACTACAAATGTTCTTATTAGAATAAGTCCTAGAAGGACAAAGTCTATGGTGCGTTTAAAGCGTAAAAACAAATTAGTTTCAAATAAAATTCTTGATAAAAAAAGATGAGCAAATGATCAAAATTATCATAATAAGAAGGCAAGTGATCTAGAAGATCTGACATGACACTTCATAAAATCTCAAGAGAGATTAGGTACCTGAATATATGAATGAAGATATCTCTCCGTTATGTCTTTATGGAAAAAAAAAATGAAGGTTGGAACCGATATAAAATATTCGTCGACTACATCATGATAGCGGTAAGTATAGATGAGGATCTTAAATCTGTCGAATACTGACACAAAATTATTGGCCAAATGGAAGAGGCACAATTCGAATAATTGATTTCATATGAAGGACATATAGTTTTCGACATGTAGTTCAATCACTTGAAAGTATAAAGTGAAAAAAGTGTGCAATTACCTTTATCTATTTTATATGTCCAGCATGACATAAACTTGATATGCATCTTTTATTTGGTTTATATAAATTAACTTATTTGACAATCCCTGGAGGATTTAAATTGATTAAAGCATATAGAATTCTTGGTCATGAAGTACTAAATCCTAAGTGCAATTTGTACACATATGTATCCTGCTATAACTATAAGCATGATAATATGATAGCGAGAATCTCTATGAAGATATTGAAAAGGACATTCCACGGTATTTTATGAAGACATTATATATCTCTCAAGAATGATGATTTTAATGTGCAACATATTTATTAAAGTTAATATGGCTGATTTGTTTATCAAATCTTTACCACGATCTTTTGAAGATGGTGCACAAGATTGAAATGCAAAGATTCAAAGATGTGAATTGATTGTCTCATCAGAGGGAGTTAATACGCGTCGTACTCTTTTTTTCTTGCAAGATTTTGTCCCATTGGGTTTTCGTTGCAATATTTTTAACGAGGCTACCAAAAGGTGTATTGTTAGATATGTGTACTCTTTTTCCTCCTCTAAAAAAAAATATCCCGCAGGGTCTTATTTTAGTTAAGGTTTTAACAAGGCACATTATCTGTTGAATAGACATTCAAGGGATTATTATAAATAGAATTTTATTTAAGGTGAATGTCTATATTTTAGAGATGATTCAGGGATTATTACTTGGTGGCTAAGTCACTCTTTCCCTATAAACAGAGGGGTTCTATTCTATTATAATTCATCCCAAATTAATAAAAAAAATCTACTTTTCTCTGCAATACTCGTCTACTTTTATTGTTTTATAACAAAAAAAAAATTCCCAAGCTTGAACTAAGTTTATGTCTTAAACGCTAGCCTAATCGTTTGGATATTTGGTTGTTTGGTTATGTCATGTCTTTCCATTAAAGGACGATAATTGTTATTTTGCGGTCTATATAGATAATACATACGCACATCTAATGTGGAAAATGACACAATTTCACTATTTAGGATAAATCACTAAACAAATTATTTGATGAGACAAGAACGATATTCAGGTAGTATATAATAAATTCTCGAAAAAACATTTGCGTGCATATCTTTTTGGTTTTCGCTTCCTTTCACACTCTTGTAAGTAATTTAATAATAGTAATTATTTGCCCTATAAAAGAATTTTAGCTAAAGTTGAGTAAAAGTATATTCTATAACTTTTTAATAACATCATTACTAGTAAATTACATATAAAAATGTGTTCTTTTATTTGAGATGGGCATATAAAGGTGTGTATACGGTCAAACTTATATGCCTCCGATTTATAGGCCCGAGTCTAGGCCAGGTCGAGTTCGAGACCAGCTGACCAAACTTGAGCTCGAAGACAGAATGCAATGCCCAGATATGGGAGTGTAAGCAATACCGGGGTCAAGTGTGCTCGATCCCAAAATAGTACTGTTGTAGAAATAGTACTGTTGTAGATTTATACCAGAACAAACTAGATTCTCGCCACGTCCCCAAAGTCATGGCGCAAATCCCAGAATAAGATTGTACGATTCCGTACTAGGCAGTTAGACAGCTGTATCAAGAATATTCCATACTGTAAATAGAAATAATACTTATTTGGGGGTTCCTTCATTATATAAAGGGGACCCCAATCATTTGAGAGATTACCTAATCAGTGAGAAAAGAATATACTCTCTACCTTTTCGCCTATTGTTCATCAGCATTGTCCTTTAATTTTATTGTTCTTAATTTACTTTTCTTACTTTATTGCTCTTAGCCAGTCTCGAGGTCACCACTGTCAAGTAGTATTGGTTTGATTCACTTGTATTGTCAAAGATAATAGTGATTATTTCTCTACTGATTCTCGTTACACACGTTGTTTTATACTTTTTCTTGTCAAGATTTTTTGATTCTCAGGCTGAAACATGTCTAGCTCATAAAACGCACTCATTCATGACAACGAAGGTCTTGGAGAAAACAACAACGTAGGGGTCGATGTACCACCGATAAACCCAGGGAAAGTGCCAAATATGGAACCAGTTGATGTTAGTTCGCACATCACTTTGAATGCAGATCTAGGCGGGGGCCCTGAACGAAATATACACAGGGAAGCCCGATTCGGTGGCCAAAGAACAAAAGGAATGGGAGATGGGGGAGTCAGCCTCCAAGGATATTCGAAATGCTGCAAGCTCAGCAAATCTCCATCGCTCAACTTCAGAGTCAGAATAAAACTCCAAATACAACCGAACCAGTAAACACTCGGCGTACTGAACCAGCTAGAAAGGCCCGATGAAAGTGGCTCTGGGACTTACCCCACGATTTTGAGGATGCTCGAAGAGCTAACCAAGAGGATCGAGTCATGGGAAAAGAAAATTGAAGACAATGATAAAAAGGTGGAGACCGATAACTCCCGTATAGACCAGATACCGAGGACACCTCCAATTTTGAAAGGTTTAGACGCTAAAAAATTCATATAAAAATCATTCCCTCAGAGTTTGGCTCCGATGCCCATTCCCAAAGCTTTTGCGTGCCCGATATACCCAAATATAACGGAAGAACCGACCCTGACAAGCATATTACTTCATAAACTTGCGGGATCAAAAGAAATGATTTGAATGACACTGAGAGCGAATCAGTCTTGTTGAAAAAGTTGGGGAAACATTGTCGAAAGGAGCCATGATTTCGTATCACAACTTACCTTCTGACTCTATTGACTCATTTTCTATGTTAGCATATGCCTTCGTGAAAGCACATGCCAGGGCCATAAAGGTGGCCACGGAAAAATCAGACGCTTTCAAGATAAAACAAAGGGACGATGAGATATTGAGGGGGTTCGTGTCTAGGTTTCAAATGGAGAGAATGGAACTACCACCGGTCTCCGATGACTGGGCAGTACATGCCTTTATGAGGGTTTGAACGAGCAAAGCTCGATTGCTTCTCGACAGTTAAAGTAGAACTTGATCGAGTATCCAGCCGTGACGTGGTCAGATGTGCACAACCGTTACCAACCTAAAATCAGGGTTGAGGATGATCAGTTGGGAGCCCCATCGGGTTCAGTTCATCCTAACAAGTTTGCGGCCAAGCCCCCGAGGGACAAAGACCAGGAAGAAAGATTCAACGAAGAATGGTATCAGCCATAAGTCGATCGAAGGAACAATGGCCCGACCCGCAAAACTCCTTGGAGCGATCGGAGAAACGATCGAGGTCAAAGTTCTCAGGGACTCATGAGTAAGAGCGAGTTCGATAAACATACCGACCCCGCAGAGGCTCCCTGACTATGAGAGTACAACTTCAGCATAAATGCGTCAAGGATTATCTCAGATATTGGGAGAATCAAAGACACCAAGTGGCCAAGGACTATACATATCGATCCTTCTCAAAGAAACCCTAACTTAATGTGAAAGTATCATGGCACACATGGCCATCGAACAGAAGATTGCAGACAACTAATGGAAGAAGTGGCTCATTTTTTCAACGAGGGCCACCTTCAAGATTTCCTAAGTGATCGGGCTAAGAGTCACTTCAGGGAGAGATATGCAAGAAAAAATGAACAAGAAGAACCACAACATGTAATCCACATGATCATTGGCGGAGTCGATGTCCCTCAACGACCTATGTTCAAGCGCACCGAACTATCAATCACCAGAGAAAAATGGACTCGGGGCTATGTACCTGAAGACGTCTTATCATTCTGTGATGAGGAAGCGGAAGGCATATCTCAGACTCACAACGATGCCCTGGTAGCCTCAATCCTTTTGAATAAATTTAGTTTAAACGTGTTTTAGTGAATCTAGGTAGCTCGGCAGACATAATCAGATCGAGGGTCATGGATGTCACGATCTAGAGTTCTCACCTTCGAAAATCGTGATGGATCCTACTCGTGAAAGCTGGGCAAGCCGACAGTTACAATTTTACTACAATTATTATTAACCAAACAAAGACAAATAATAGTTAAAATAAAATAATTAAGAAATGTGGAAATGATATAACAGTGCCACAACTCAAGAACATAGCTACCCTATAGATCTGGTGTCACAATCCACGAACGTCTAAGAAATTCTACAAACATTGTTCTCAAAGAAGTACATTTGTTCTCAAATAGAAAGAGACAGGAGAAAAAAATAACTAAAATAGATGAAATGGAAATCCAGGCTCTGCGAACGCCAACAGATCTACCTTGGGTCTCCCTGGACTGAAGACAACAACCTCAAATCTACTCTCAAGGTCCGGCACCAAAATCTGCACAAAAAGTGCAGAGTGCAGTATCAGTACAATCGACCCCATGTACAAGTAAGTGTCTAGCCCTACCTTAGCGAAGTAGTGACGAGGCTAGGACACGACAACCACATAAACCTGTGCAGTTAAATCATATACGAGCAGGACAAATATTAACAGAAAAATAACAGGTAAAGATGGGAAGGTGAACATGCTGCGGGGGATATCAAGTTTTGACAGTAATTCAATAGAATAGCATAATGAACACCATATTTGTATCAACATGAATAATGAAACAGTAATATGTGCACGGCATCACCATTCATGCTTTTACTCTCGTTCTCACCATAATAAACAACAGAAATGACACGGCATCACCCTTAGGGCATTAACTCTCATAATCATGGCACGTCATTACCCTTCGTGCATTAACTCTCACGATATCGGCACGGCATCATCCTTCGTGCAGTAACACTCATAATATCGGTACGACATCACCCTTAGTGCTTTATACTCTTCCTTACCCCAAACAATAGAAACAATACATCCCGGCAAGGGAATCAACAATAGAAACAATAAAATCCCAGCAAGGGAATCAGCTATAACCAATCTCGTTTCAACAATTAACTCCGCGGAATAAGTCTCAACTTGAGTCAACACTCAATAATGGTCGATTACCAAGAAAATATCATAAGTCTTGTTCAACATGGATAATCATCAATTTAAGCATGAATTGTACATAATAGGAATCACAACAGTCACAATATAGACTCACTTGCATGCTCGACTCCAACGAATAGATACCCGTCACCACACCTACATGTCGTACTCAACACTAACACGTAGCAAATAAGACCACAACACATATTCCCTTAAACTAAGGTTAGAAAAAACACTTACCTTAATTCCACGGACGAAATCAAGCCTCAATTAAAAAGATGAAATAGGTTGAAGAAAAAAAAAAGTTAAGATTCATTTATCTATGATTTGGGGAAGAATTTGCTCTTGGAAAATCGCCCTTTGGAGTTTAGGTTTTGAAATTTTGAAGAATGAAGTGAAATTCCCGTCCAAGACCCCTTTTACTCAGCTGCATATGGCGTATCTGTGACAAGAGCTTCGCAATTGCAAAGCTTGCAATTGTGAGACAGGCTTCGCAAATGCGAACCTGCTGCAATGCCTGCTGCTGTCACAATTGGGAAGGTTGACCTCCTGTTGGCTTTGCAAATGCAAAGGAGATGCTCGCAATTGAGAACTAATGATGGCCGGGGCTTCTTCACAATTTTGATAAAACCCTCACAATTTCCAAGCCTGAGAGGCTCGCAATTGTGAATCCTGACCTCTCAATTGCGAGATCAGAGTCTGCAACAAAACACTAGCTGCAACAGAAATTTTCCTAAGTCCCAAAATATTCTGTGGCCTATCCAAAACTAACCCGAGCCCTCGGGACTCCAAACCAAACATGCTCACAAGTCTAAAAACATCATACAGACATGCTCGTGCGATCAAATCGCCAAAATAACATCTTAAACAATGAATTTAACACCAAAACTCATGAAATTCATAAGATAGTTAAATTTTTCTATTTTCTCAACCAACGGTCCAATTTATATCAAATCTCTTCCGTTTTTCATCAAATTTCACAGATATGACTTAAATATTATATTAAACTTGTACCGGACTCTGGAAGCAAAATACGGGTCTGATACCATCAAGATCGCACAACATTTTATTTCCAAAAGTCATTATATTTTCCAGCAAACAATTTTCTTTAAAAATTCTTTTCTCGGGCTAGGAACCGCGGAAGTCGATTCCGGGCATACGCCCAAGTCCCATATTTTACCATGGACCCTCGGGACCGTAAAATCATTAGTCCGGGTCCGTGTACCAAGAATGTTGATCGAAGTCAACTTTAATCAATGTTAAAGGCCAAATTCAATATTTTTCTTAAATTTCACATAAAAGCTTTCCAGAAACGCGCTCAGACTGCACACACAAATCGAGGAGAAAGAAAATGAGGTTTACAAGGCCTCAGAACCCAGATTCGGGTTCTAAAACAAAAGATGACCCCTTGGGTCATCACATTCTCCACCTCTAAAATAATCATTTGTCCTCAAATAGACATAGAAAAGTACTTGAGTCGGTAAAAAGATAGGCATATCGGCTCCGCATATCGAACTCGGACTCCCAGGTAGCTGCCTCAACAGGCTGACCTCTCCACTTCACATGAACTGAAGGAAAATTCTTTGATCCCAACTGACGAACCAGCCGGTCTAGAATAGCTACCGGCTTCTCCTCATAGGTCAAGTCCTTGTCCAACTGGACAGTGCTAAAGTCTAACACGTAGGGTGGATCGTCGTGATACTTCCAAAGCATGGACACATGAAACACTAGATGCATAGTTGATAAATTCATCGCCGTTGCAAGTCTATAAGCCACCTCTCCCACTCGATCAATAATCTCAAAAGGTCCGATGAACCTAGGGCTTAGCTTGCCTTTCTTTCCATATCTCATCAGGCCCTTCATGGGCGACGCCCGAAGCAACACTCGCTCTCTCACCATGAATGTCATATCACGAACCTTACAGTCGGCATAACTCTTTTACCTGGACTGGGCTGTACGAAGCCTATCCTGGTTGATCTTAACCTTGTCCAAGGCATCCTGTACTAGATCTGTACCCAACAATAGAGCCTCCCTCGTCTCAAACCACCCAACTGGCGACCAGCATCGCCTACCATATAATGCCTCATAGGGAGCCATCTAGATGCTTGACTGATAGTTGTTGCTGTAAGAAAACTCCGCTAATGGCAAGAACTGATCCCACGAACCTCCAAAGTCAATAACATATGTGTGAAGCATATCCTCCAAGATCTAAATAGTACGACGGACTGTTCGTCCGTCTGAGGATGAAATGATATGCTCAATTCAATCCGTGTACACAACTCACGCTGAACTACCCTCCAAAAATGCGAGGTAAATTACGTACCTTGGTAAAAAATGATAGACACGGGCATAACATGAAGATGAACAATCTCTCAGATATAGATATCAGCTAATCGCTCTGAAGAATAGGAAACTAACATAGGGATGAAATGTGCTGACTTAGTCAGCCTATCAACAATAACCCATATTGCATCGAACTTACTTTGAGTCCGTGGGAGTCCAACAACGAAGTCTATAGTAATATGCTCCCACTTCCACTCAGGGATTTCAATCTCCTGAAGCAACCCACCAGGTCTCTAATTCTCGTACTTTACTTGTTGATAATTCAACATCGAGTTACATACGCAACAATATCCTTCTTCATCCTCCTCCACTAGTGATGTTGTCGCAAATCCTGATACATCTTAGCTGCGCCTGGATGAATAGAATACTGGGGACAATGGGCCTCCTCTATAATCAAATTACAAAATCTATCCATATTAGGCATACAAAATCAACTCTAAATCCTCAGAACTCCATCATCTCCAACTGTAACCTGCTTGGCACCACTGTACCGAACTGTGTCCCTAAGGACTAGCAAATTAAGGTCATCATACTGCCAATCCCTGATACACTCAAATAATGTAGACCGAGCGATTGTGCAAACTAGAACACGGATAGGCTCAGAGACATCCAACCTCACGAACTAATTGGCCAAAGCATGAATATCCAAATCAAGAGGTCTCTTATTGACTGGAATATAAGCAAGGCTACTTATACTAGCCGACTTACTACTCAAAGTATCGGCATCACATTGGTCTTTCTGGGATGATACAAGATGGTGATATCATAGTCCTTCAATAGCTCTAACCACCTCCTCTACCTCAAATTTAGTTCCTTCTATTTGAACAAGTAATGTAGACTCTTGTGATCCGTGAACACCTCATATGTCACGCCATATAAATAGTGCCTCCAAATATTCAGCACGTGAACAATGGCTGCTAGCTCCAAATCATGAACTAGATAATTTTTCCCGTGAACCTCCAACTAACGCAAAGCATAAGCAATAACTTTTCAATCCTACATTATTATCGCACAAGTCCAATATGAGATGCGCCACAATATATTGTACATAGCCCTAAACCTATGGGCAAAGCCAACACCGGCGACGTAGTTAAAACTGTCTTGAGCTTCTGAAAGTGTGCCTCTCACTCATCCGACCAACTGAATGAGGCACCCTTTTAGGTCAACCTGGTCATCCGAGCCGCTATAGATGAAAACTTCTCCACGAACTAAAAATAACTCGCCAAACCCAAAAAAAACTCCAAATCTTTGTAGCTGATGTGGGTCTAGGCTAGTCCTTGACTGCCTCTATCTTCTTCGACTCCACTTGAATACCCTTTGTTGATACAACGTGAAACAAGAAGGAAACTGAACTCAACCAAAACTCACACTTCAAAAACTTAGCATACAACTGACTGTCTCTCAATGTTTGAAGAACGAGTCAAAGTTGCTACTCATGCTCCTCTCGGCTGCGGGAGTAGATCAGAATATCATCAATGAAGACGATCATGAAAGAATCCAGATACGGCCTGAACACTCGGTTCATTAAATCCATGAACGTTGTTGGGGCATTTGTCAACCCAAATGACATCACTAGAAACTTGTAATGCCCGTACCGAGTGCGAAAAGCTGTCTAAGGACACCAGATGTCCTAATCCTCAACTGATGGTAGCCCGATCTCAAATCAATCTTCGAAAACATTTTGGCACCCTGAAGCTGATCAAATAAATCATCAATCCTCGGCAATGGATACTTGTTCTTGATGGTGACCTTGTTCAACTACTGATAATCTATACACATCCTCATCGACCCATCCTTCTTCTTAACAAACAATACCGGTGCACCCCAGGGCGAGATGCTAGGTCTAATAAAGCCCTTATCAAGCAAGTCTTGCAGCTTCTCCTTCAATTCTTTCAACTCTAGGAGGGGCCATACGATATGGCAGAATAGAAATAGGCTGAGTGTCCGGAGCTAAATCAATGCAACAGTCGATATCCCTATCGGGTGGCATCCCTGGCAGGTCTGTAGGAAATACTTCTGGAAACTCCCGAAAAACTGGCACAAAATTTATAGAAGGAACCTTAGCACTAGAATCACGAACATATGCCAAGTAAGCCACACCCCTTCTCGACCATATGCTGAGTTTTTATATAAGAAATTACCCTACTGATAGAATAACCAGGAGTCCCTCTCCACTCCAATTGAGGCAAACCCGGCAAGGCTAAGGTCACGGTATTGGTATGACATTATAGCTTGGCAAGGCGACAACCAATCCATCCCTAAAATAACATCGAAATCAACCATATCAAGGAGTAAGAGGTCTACACTAGTCTCAAGACTCCCAATAATAACCATGCATGAATGATAGACACAATCTACAATAATAAAGTCATCCACCAACATAGACACATATACGGTAGCACACAAAGAATCATGAGGCACAACAAAATATGAAGTAAAATAAGAAGACACATAGAAGTATGTAGACCCGGGATAAAATAGAACTAAAGCATCTCTACTACAAACTGAAATAGTACCTATGATAACGGCATCGGATACCTCAGCCTCAGACCTGGCTGGGAAAGCATAACAACGGGATTGGGCCCTACCACTCTGAACTACATCCCTAGAATGGCCTTTTGCTGGCTGGCATCCACCTCTAGCGGCCTGACCTCCACCTCTAACACCTCTGCCTCTACCTCTAACTATCTGACCCCTACCCCTAGCTGGCTGAGCCGGCAGTGGAACACTCGGTGCCTGAACGATGGCACGAGAACCCTGATGCTGAGAACTTCTTGATGCTCGAGTGCAAAATCTAGCAATGTGCCTCGGATCGCCACAATTATAACAAGTCCTCGGCTGCTAGGACTGCTAACCCTGGAACTGACCCTAATGACCTTAGTAACCACCCTGAAAACTTTAGAGCGGAGGTGCACTGATATGAGCTGGTGATGCGATGTAGGGTAGCTGATCTGAATACTGCATGTAAGAACCACAGCCACCTGGAGCACTGTGAGAAGCCTGTAGTGCTAAATGAAACGGCTTGGGAGGATTGCCCCTACCAAAAGAATCCCTGCCTCCAAACGAAACACCACTAAACCTACCAGAATGACAAGGCCTCTTGTCAGACCCCTCAGCACTCCCCTGAGCTAGAACTATCTCGACCGTCTAGCCATATTGGTCGCATCCTGGAAAAAAATCTCGCTTCCTGTCTCCTTAACCATCTGCAATCGAATAGGATAATTGAGTCCCTCAATGAACCTCCTCTCTCTCTCTCTCTCTCTCTCTCTCTCTCTCTCTCTCTCTCTCTCTCTCTCTCTCTCTCTCTCTCTCTCTCA